>CM063588.1:6293134-6316630 GCA_032356905.1 Salix exigua | reverse complement strand
GGCCCAAATATTTGTGTGGATTTAGCCCACATAAATGTACCCAATTAGAAGGGCAGGGCACAATTATTTTTGAGCTGCCAAGGAGAACAAAATCAGATAAGAAAAGAGAAGAAAAAGAGAGAGAGCCGAGAGAAAAAGGGTGAAGGAGGCAGCAGAACACTCTGTCTTCTTCCTTCGATTTCCAACTCGTTAACCGTTGGATCGGGTTGAAATTTGGACAGCAGCTTCCAGACACATTGATCTTCATTCTGAACGGTTGGATTGAAGATTGGAGCTGTGGAAGTTGGTCTGCTTGACAGAACTCGGGGCTGTCAGTTTGTGAGTCTTCTCTCAACTTTGTTCTCTTTAATTCTTGTTGTATTCCAAGAATTGTTTAATCTTGATGATTTATGTTGTATCCCTTAGTTAGATCTGAGGAAGAATATTGTGAACCCATTATTTTTGATAGTGGAAGTGTTTGAGTGGACTACGGTCCCGTGGTTTTTCCTTCTCATATCGGGAAGGTTTTCCACGTAAAATTTGCGTGTTGTGCTTGTGATTTTTGGATATATTTTTCCGCATATATTCTGCTCTATTTAGAAGTTTCCTATAGATTCACACAAAGAGGGAGTGTTGAGTATTGTTGTTTCTCCCAACAAGTGGTATCAGAGCTTGGTGCGATCGAGCACCCTAAATATCTTGTGTTGAATAATGGAGGCTAATCTAAGTAGAATGGTGTGTTTGAATGGTTCAAATTATAATATATGGAAAGGTAAAATGGAAGACCTGCTTTATGTGAAACAATTTCATTTACCCGTGTTTGCGTCTGAGAAGCCAGAAAATAAATCTGATGAAGAATGGACTTTGATGCATAGACAAGTATGTGGATATCTTAGACAGTGGGTAGATGATAATGTGTTAAATCATATTGAGGGTGAGACACATGCACGCACACTTTGGAAAAAACTTGAGGAGTTGTATGCTCGTAAGACCGGGCATAGTAAAATGTTTTTAATGAAGCAATTGATGTATTTGAGATACCAAGATGGAACTCCCTTAACGGATCACTTGAACACTTTCCAAGGAATTATTAATCAGCTTATCTGGATGGGTATCAAGTTTGATGAAGAGGTTCAAGGGTTGTGTTTACTTGGTACATTGTCGGACTCTTGGGAGACATTTAGAATGTCATTATTTAACTCAGCCCCGAATGGTGAAATCAATATGGATTTGGCTAAAAGTAGTATATTGAATGAAGAGATGAGAAGAAAATCACAGGGATCCTCTTCACAGTCAGAGGTGTTGGTTATAGAAAGAAGGGGGAGGAGTAAGAGCAGAGGTCCGAAAAATAGAGATAACAGCAGTAAACAAGTCAAACAGGTTTGCCAATGTTGAGTGTCATCACTGTGGCATGAAAGGGCATATCAAGAAATATTGCAGATAGTTGAAGAGAGAGAATAAAGAGAAAGGGAAGGAGATACAAAATGAAGATGACAAGAATGGTAATAGAGTTGCCACCACTACTCCTGAGATTTCTTCACTGCTTATGATGATGATGTCATTAATTTTGCATTCCATGAGACCAGTTGGGTGATTGATAGTGGTGCTTCAACTCATGTTACATCCCGAGCAAGATTTCTTCACTTCCTATACAGCTCGGTGACTTTGGGACGAGTGAAGATGGGCAATGATGACTTGGCCAATATTGTCGGCATTGAGATGTGTGCTTGGAGATGAGTAATGGCATGAAGTTAATTCTTCATGATGTGAAACATATTCTCGACATCCGCTTGAACTTGATATCTGTAGGCAAACTTGATGATGAAGGGTATTGCAGCATTTTTCATAATGGTCAGTGGAAGCTCACTAGAGGTGTTATGGTTATTGCTCGAGCTTATAAGCTTTCTACTTTGTATATGTTAGAAGCAAAATTCTCGAAAGACATTATTAATGCAATGGATGATGAGTCTTCTACAGAACTATGGCATAAGAGACTTGCTCATGTGAGTGAGAAAGGCTTGGAATTATTGGCCAAGAAGAATTTGCTAGCAGGAATGAAGAGTGCATCCTAGAAAAAATGCACACACTGCTTAAGGTGTAAGCAAAACAGGGTTTCCTTTAAGAGTTCCCTTCCGCTAGAAAGACAGATATACTTGATCTTGTACATTCGGATGTATGTGGGCCTATGAAGACTAAAACACTTGGTGATTGCTTTTACTTTGTGACTTTCATAGATGATCATTCAAGGAAATTATGGGTATATACCTTGAAAAGCAAAGATCAAGTATTTGATGTGTTTAAGCAATTCCTGGCTTCAGTTGAGAGACAAACTGGGAAGAAGTTGAGGTGCATCAGAACAGATAATGGGGGAGAGTATTTGGGTCCTTTTGATGAGTATTGCAGGCAACAGGGTATTCGTCATCAAAGAACACCTCCAAAGACTCCTCAGTTGAATGGATTGGCTGAAAGAATGAACAGGACTCTGGTTGAGAGAGTAAGATGTTTGCTTTCACAATCACAGTTGCCAAACTCCTTTTGGGGGGAGGCTTTGAACACAGTAGTACATGTTCTTAATCTCACTCCATGTGTTCCTCTTCGACTTGATGTACTGCATAAGGTATGGAATGGCAAAGATGTTTCTTATGATCATTTGCGTGTCTTTGGATGTAAAGCATTTGTGCATATTCCCAAAGATGAGAGATCGAAACTGGATGTGAAGACCCGACAGTGTATCTTTCTAGGTTATGGCCTAGATGAGTTTGGTTACAGGTTGTATGATCCAGTTGAGAAGAAACTTGTGAGAAGTCGAGATGTTGTGTTTATGGAAGATCAAACTATACATGATATTGAGAAGACAGAAAAGGTAGTGCCTCGATATAATGATTGTTTGATTGACTTGGATTCACCTTCTTTGATAGATTTGCCAACGACAAATTGAACATGATGTTCGGAATGACCTCCAAGTTCCGGATGATACGGATGTTCCCTTACAGGATGAATCTCATGATGAGTTGTCATGCACTGAGATACCACCGGATGTTCCACCCGTAAGGTCTACCAGAGATCGACATCCTTCCACTCTGTGATTCTGTAAATGAGTATGTGTTATTAAATGACGGGAGAGCCCGAGTGTTATGCGTAAGCCATGGAAGATGAACACAAGTCAAAGTGGATTGATGCTATGCAAGATGAGATGAAGTCATTGCATGACAATCACACCTTTGATTTGGTGAAGCTACCAAAGGGTAAGAGAGCCTTGACAAACAGGTGGATTTACAAGGTGAAGCAGGAAGAATACACTTCACAACCACGGTATAAAGCTAGACTGGTTGTGAAGGGATTCAGGCAGAGAAAAGGCATTGACTTTGATGAGATTTTCTCTCGGTTGTGAAGATGTCATCCATTCGTGTTGTTCTTGGTTTAGCAGCTAGTCTAGACTTAGAGGTTGAACAAATGGATGTGAAAACTGCATTTCTTCATGGTGATTTGGAGGAAGAGATTTATATGGAGCAGCCAGAGGGTTTTAAGGTAAAAGGAAAAGAGGACTATGTGTGTCGGCTCAAGAAAAGTCTTTATGGTTTGAAGCAGGCACCTCGACAATGGTATAAGAAGTTTGAGTCTGCATATGGAGGAGCAAGGCTATAAGAAGACTACTTCTGACCATTGTGTGTTTATACAAAAATTCTCTGATGGCAATTTCATTATTTTATTGCTTTATGTTGATGATATGTTGATTGTTGGCATGGATTCTTCAAGAATTGACAAGTTGAAGAAGCAGTTAAGTCAGTCATTTGCAATGAAGGACTTGGGGCCAAGAAAGCGCATTCTTGGGGTTCATATTCATAGATCCAGAAAAGATAAGAAGCTATTTATATCACAAGAGCAATACATTGAAAAAGTGCTTGAGAGGTTCAACATGAACAATGCTAAAGTGGTTAGCTCTCCTCTTGCTACACACTTTAAGTTGAGCACAAAGCAAAGCCCTTCGACAGATGAAGAGAAGGAAGATATGGAAAGAATTCCATATGCCTCAGCAGTAGGAAGCTTGATGTATGCAATGGTTTGTACGAGGCCAGATATAGCTCATGCAGTTGGTGTTGTTAGCCGGTTTCTTTCAAATCCAGGGACTTCTAAGATGTGTCTTAGCTTTGGGAGTGGTGAACCAATGTTGGTTGGCTACACGGATTCTGATATGGCTGGAGATATGGATACCCGTAAGTCTACTTCGGGTTACTTGATCACCTTCTCAGGAGGAGTCGTTTCTGGCGATCAAGGTTACAAAAATGCATTGCACTTTCTACAACTGAAGCAGAGTTGATTGCAGCAACGGAAGCTTGTAAAGAGTTGCTATGGATGAAAAGGTTTTTACAGGAGCTTGGTCTCAAACAACAACAATATGTGTTGTTTTGTGATAATCAAAGTACTATCCACCTTGCAAAGAACTCTTCATTTCATTCAAGATCAAAACATATCGATGTAAGGTATCATTGGATAAGAGATACTCTCAATGATAAGTTGTTAACTCTTGAGAAAATTCACACCGATGATAATGGTTCGGATATGCTAACGAAGGCTCTAACAAGGAGAAGCTTGAGACATGTTGCTCGATCGCCGGATGGCGTAATCCCTCCACCTAGTCGGGAAGGGGGAGATTTGTTGGGTTTGGGTTTCCCTCTTAGGAGGAGGATGGCCCAAATATTTGTGTGGATTTAGCCCACATAAATGTACCCAATTAGAAGGGCAGGGCACAATTATTTTTGAGCTGCCAAGGAGAACAAAATCAGATAAGAAAAGAGAAGAAAAAAGGAGAGAGAGCCGAGAGAAAAAGGGTGAAGGAGGCAGCAGAACACTCTGTCTTCTTCCTTCGATTTCCAACTCGTTAACCGTTGGATCGGGTTGAAATTTGGACAGCAGCTTCCAGACACATTGATCTTCATTCTGAACGGTTGGATTGAAGATTGGAGCTGTGGAAGTTGGTCTGCTTGACAGAACTCGGGGCTGTCAGTTTGTGAGCCTTCTCTCAACTTTGTTCTCTTTAATTCTTGTTGTATTCCAAGAATTGTTTAATCTTGATGATTTATGTTGTATCCCTTAGTTAGATCTGAGGAAGAATATTGTGAACCCATTATTTTTGATAGTGGAAGTGTTTGAGTGGACTACGGTCCCGTGGTTTTTCCTTCTCATATCGGGAAGGTTTTCACGTAAAATTTGCGTGTTGTGCTTGTGATTTTTTTGGATATATTTTTCCGCATATATTCTGCTCTATTTAGAAGTTTCCTATAGATTCACACAAAGAGGGAGTGTTGAGTATTGTTGTTTCTCCCAACAGGAAGAAGCTGAGCCTCCATTACTACGATTGTTGCCGCTGCTGCTTCGAGATAGAAGCTTCTGCTACCAACATCCCCAACTAATTCTGATTTATCTAAAACTGCTTCTGTGATGGAAGAAGCTGAGCCTCCATTACTACGATTGCTGCTGCTGCTGCTTCTGAGATAGAAGCTTCTGCCACCAACATCCCCAACTACTTCTGATTTCTCTAAACCTGTCAGATTGATATCTACTTTAAAAGGTAAGGGGATAGCATGACAGAAAGTTATGAAATTAAAAAATAAAAAGCAACTTGTACATATCAAAAGTTCTTGGCCAAGGTGGTCAGGATTCAGACATGTTAACTCACCTTAAAGGCCTGGATAACATAAAATATTTCCTTTTCTAACAACCCTAGCATGTATTTTTGGGAAGAAAAAGTCTACGTGTAGTATAAAACTAGTGGCAGCCGGACAATGATTCAACATCGTTGTCAGTCTGGAAGCCAGCATCTACAAGGCAAGATTGAACAACCCAAAACGAATCTCTTCGTTTCTGTTCAATCAGAAAACATAGTCTCAGCTTGCCTCGTAATCAGTTTGTCTTCATGTAAAGAACTGGCCTCACAAAATATCCTGTGAAGGTCAACGCTCGACCATACCACACTGATGGATTGCAGAGCAGAAGGTCAACCCTTCGAGCTATGAACAAAGAGTAGTTCCGCAGACAACCTATGACATCAAAAGAGCTCAAATTCTTCACTATGCTTGCCTTCATTTAATAGAATCTCCAGCGAATCTCTGCCCCGTCACTCAGAAACAGACATTACTAATAGTAATTACTCAAGCACTGATCTTTTACTGCTCGAAAACAATGGTTTATATATAAAGTACAAATCATAAATCAAAACGACTCCAAATAAAATCTTAAACTTATTTTAATCTAAAAACACTCTACAATTTCGATATAATCATTTTTGAAATTAAAGCATTATTTAGAATCTGTAAATTCATAGGGTTTTTGTTTTTTTATTAAAGAATCGTTGATTCCAATATCATTTTTTTGTGATCGTGTAGTCCCAGCCCAAATATTTTCTCTCTTCTCAACTTTTTTTTAATAATTTTATCTTTTATTTCTCAACATTCAGATTAAAATATAATAAATATAAAGTTTGGAAATGAAACGAGAAAATCTAAAATAATAAAGATTATATATATATATATATATATATATATATAGTATGAAAAGTGAAAAACAATATTGATAATAAAAAAAAACATTGTAAAAATGAATAATGCAGTCCAAAGGCTAGCTGAGGCTTAATACAATACTATATTGGACAATTTGGATGAACTCGGATTCACAAATCAGATATGTAACCTCTATTAATTTTTAATAATTTTTAAAATTCTTTTGTATTTAATCATATGATAACAAAAAATAGATACTGGTAAAATCAAGTACCAACTTAATATCATGATATTTGTTCAAGACTGTAATAATTTTATTGAAATCAAGTTAAAACAAATCATAAATAAAGTTCAATTCTCATCCTATCATGTATTTAGATGGGATTGGAAAACAAAAATCAATGAAAATATCATAAAAAAGAAGAAGAAGAAAACTTAATGTTCAATTATAAAAATAATTTCCTAACTACTCTTTTCTCAAGCTCAAAGACCACAACGTGGAGATAATAAAATCTTGAATTAAAAAGTAAAACCCTTAGAAAAATAGGTTTAGACTTAGAAACAAATGAAAGAAATAATTACAAGGACTAAATTAAAACCAAGAAAAAAGATCATGGGAACTATTCTTCAATGTTAGTTATGATCCTTATATTTTTAATTATATTTAATCAATAAAATTTAATTTAATTAAGCATCTTTTTAAAATGTTATGAGAAACTCTGTGAAGTTAGACGATTTAAATTATTAACTACTCTAATCTTAGATTTTAAAGTATAAAAGTTAGAGAAAACTTGGAATTTGTTCCAATATTAATTGTGATCCTTATAGTTTTAATCATCTTTAATCAATTAAATTTTGAGTATCAACTTAATCTTGGAGTCTTTTTTAAATGTTATGAAAAACCTTAGCGAAGCTAGTGATTCAAATCATTAACTCCAATATTAAATTTAGAAGAAGAAAAAACGGTAACTTAAAACAAATAAAAGGACCAAAACAAGAAAAACAAATTTATGGTGGTCCTCAATGTCTGTTTGAAGACAAAACCCACAACGAAATTGTTGTGGGGATGAAGCCACGAAAACTTCAATAAAGAATTTGGGTTTTGTCACATGTTCGAGTGGAGTGCCTGGATGGATTGGAATATCTGGGCCCGTTCTTCTCCTGCAAAATAAATATTTAAGTCAGTAAACAAATGAGAGAGAAATAACAAGGTAGAGAAAAAAATAAAAATGAAAGGGTAAGTTGTACTTCAGAGTGTTAGAATAATATGAATCATATTATGGGGTCTCGGTTAAACTTTTACGTGAGGTGGTTTCTTAATATGGTATCAGAGCCTTGTTGATCCAGCGGTTACGAGTTCAAATTTCACCATCCTTATTCTATTTGATAAAAAACCAAGAACAAGATGATGTGAACCTGTGCAAGTTTCAAGCTCAAAAAATTTTCACCTGAAAGGTTGTGCTAGAGAATAATATAAATCATATTATAGGGTCTCACTTATAAGTTTAAATTTTTAGGTGAAATGGTTCCTTAATACAGAGGTAATGTTCGTGATGATTTGGTGTTTGAGAAACATTTTAAAATTATTTTTTGAAAAAAAAAATATTTTTTAACTATAAATAAAATATTTTTAGAGTTTTTAGATTGTTTTGATGTGATTATATTAAAAATTAATTTTTAAAAATAAAAAAATATTTTAATATATTTCTAAATAAAAAATTAATTTAAAAAATAAACACAATCACCCTCCAAAACACCATAATTATTAACCTAGTACCCGGTAATATAAGTTTTTCATGATTAGTAGGAACCTAGAGATTTTGATTTGCGCTCGATATGCATGATAGCTTTTCAGTTGGCTTCTATATAATACCTGTGCAGACCGACCTGCAGGAGGATGTGCAAGTATTATGATGCCTATGACCATTGATGACAAATAAGAAGACTAATGATAACATATAGCCCATGGCCATGCCTTTCATTATTCATCAGCAATCCATTTTGCCTCATCTCGCATGCTAGTCAGTTTCTTCACCAGTGCCTGGTCAATCATATATTTCTTCAACTCCGGCGAGTGCGCGGTAAGAGATGGGCCGATGGGGGCTTCTTGTGCTGCCTGCCATGGCCCACCCACCGAATCATTTGGTCAGGTCAAATCACATCATATCACCATCGGCATCGTTTGATCAAAATAAGGCAGGCCTCATGAAAGTGATTGTTTTTCGATGCACTTTCTCTGTAAATCAACACTGTTCTTACTGAAAATGATGAAGATGATGTCATCCTCGAAGCCAGCTTTTCTCTGGTCTATGCCCTCTCTGCTTTATAACTTTTATGCGAGTTGCTTTTGTTAACGGGGTCTCGTCAACGATGTCACAAATGAAGAAGTCAGCGATATTATGACCAGTTGAAAGTTGAAAGAGCAAGTGACCCCAGTGTTCAATTCAGGTGGTGAGTTTCGTTACATTTGGATTCAAACGATCGAAAGAAAAAATTATATAAAATGATATCTCAGTTTAAATTTTTTTAGTCAAATATAGATTGTAATATTCTAGTTTCGTTCTGTCCATTACGTTTCGATCAAATAATTTTTTTTTTATAATTATTAATTTTACAATATCAATAATATGTCTTAATCTGACTATTATATTAAAATAAATTTTATGAGGAGTCTCTTGACATATTTATATATTATGTTAAAATTTTAGAAAAATCAGAGAATATAATGACCTTACGAAATCGATGATGGTATTCTCATAATATTATACATGTTCATAATTTTGTTCTATTAAAATCGTTGTTGTGTCTTTTTTTAGATTAGATAACACAATTTTAAATAATTTTATTTTAAGATTTGAACTAATTTTATTTTTGAATTAACATACATATATATATATATATTAGAACTCCGAAACAACGCGTCAAAATATTTTAAAATTAAAATATTCTATTCCAATTAAAAAAAAATAAAATATAAACCGGAAGATATTGAAAATCTTAGCTGAAATGATCCCGAAACATATATAAAAAACGCGACCCCTATCAATTGAAATCAGCCGGTGGGAGTGTCTTTAAACTATAAACGTGTTTCATCTGCTGCAAAATCCATCATTTATATCATGGTTTCGGGAGTGTCTTTAAACTATAAACGTGTTTCATCTGCTGCAAAATCCATCATTTATATCATGGTTTCGAGAACTCCATCCCAGAGCTCTTCACGGATCGATCAAGCTGAGAGCTATTGACCAGAGCTTCTATGATTTATAAGTTGAGTATCATAAGGCATCTCCAGGTATGCATTTATCGGATCCTTGTCTGATTAGAGAGCACACTGGCGTGAAAGAAGCCAATGATTAAAAAAAATCCGAGTGATCAATTAGCTTGCAAGTTAATTACAATAATGGTAATCCTGCTTCGGAAATATTTTGCCCTTCTACTATCTTGTAAGGTTAAGTGGTCATTATATTTAAATGGGGCAACTCGGTTTTCTCACACTTGTTTATATAATATAATTACTTAATTGCTTTAAAAGAAGTTTTACAATTCTTAGCTTGGATCTATGAGATCTTTTGCAATTTTACTTTCTACATCACAATTAAATAACTGGATTGCTCTTAAAAATTCATATCTTATTCATATTTTTATCTTGGTTTTTTTTTGTAATGATCATGTGATTTGAAAGGTAATGTGGTATTTTAATAAATATAAAAATAATTAAAAATAAAGAGGGTTAGCGCATTCAACCTAAAACAACATTTTTTGATGTTTTTTTATAACAGGGTGTCCGAGTCAACTTGCGTGCATCACAATTAATTCTCAAACCCACTCGAACATCCTGTAAGCCCAATGAGCATGTGAGACATCTGCGAGGATGACAGACATGTCTAACAAGACTTGAACTCGAAGTGAAAGAAAATGAGAAGCTCTTCTTAACCACCATATATATATATATATATATATATATATATATATATATATATATATATATATATATATATTTTGATGCTATGAATCGTCACAACAGGGCCTACCATTTGGGTCAACTCGTGAATTGTAATTCCCTCTGGTTGGGTGCTGATTTGTTATTCTTTTTTCTTATATTCTCCTTGATTTTCACAATCAGTTTAAGTTTCACAGCATTATCACGATTTCATGTTTTAGATCATAAGCTTCATAGATCAACCATTGTTAAGTCAAGTCGAGTCAATATATTATTGTCTTGTTATTTATTAAAATAAATATATTGTTTAATATATCATCATTTCAGTATTTTAAACATGTTTCCATCCGGTAGTCATTGAATTTTTACTTTCTAATGAGGTTATAATTACTTGAGCGAATCCATAATTATGTCTTCTACTTGATTAACATAACATGTATATATAATTTGCTCAAGATTAAGCACCGATATGAATTCCTTGAATCGATGATAATTGATGGCACTCAAATTCAAAGACAAACGTGAAAGCTATGAATGATAAAAAAGAGAACCACAAAGCTATCATGATGGCAACTTATCATGTGAAGGATGCCATGTTTCCCATCCTCTTTCTGTAACAATCTTGTTCTTACGTCACATTCTCGAGGTAAACTTGATTCTGTTCTTCCCTAATGAGAGCCAAACAGTAGATAAATTAACCAATCGGGTTCATAATGCACGAGAATATAATTGAAATTTGAGATTTTTAGCAGATGCTTTTGCTTTTCAAAGCCTGCATATTGCACACATGGAAGGAGCCTTCATGAATATTATTCATTTTTACCCTTTTTTAGGTCACTAGATCTTGAATCAAGGCATCCGCCCTCTCTCTCTCTCTCAAAACAATCTTGAATTTATCCAGAACAGTGCCCGATCGGCTAGGTTGAAGGTGACGGCAAATCTTAATTATTTTGTAATTACTTAAATAGAAGTTAAATCCCATCTCGCGGAACCTGCGTCATCGTGCATGGAGATGATTTTAGTTTCTATAAACAGCTGTCCAAATCGCAAGTGGAAATAAAGTCGACAGAGCTTTTATTTCAAAAGAAACAATCATTTGGTCATAGAGATGACTCAATCGAAAGCCGACTCATAAAGTCCGGGTTGAATATGATATGAAAAGTTACCGGAGACTGACGGATTTCTCCATATGGGGACATCGCTGATCAACATGTTGACACTAAGCTTGTGCTGTATCTCGGTCAACGTTTCAGCACTCCCTCCCTCTCTCGTTTTATCTATACTCTCACAATTTGTAATTGCCCGGTTATTTTAAAAGTTAAAATTTTATAAATAATTTTTTAAATTGATACCATCCAAAGAGAGAGATCATTTTAAAACGAAGAGAGTTTATTGAAAACCAGGTGCGGTCCATGGCCCCATCTGATCTCATTACTGCAAAGAAATAGGTTATCGATGCATTGGACCTTCCTGCTCCGCAACTTATTATTTTAGTTTGGTCCCACGAAGCTCTTTTATCCATCACGAGCCTTTGGCCTGCGCGTCCACTCGAATGCTCTTTCTATCTGAGCTATACTCCTTCGACACCGTGTCTCGTTTAGAAATTGAATGATCCCATCACGTGGCTTCACCACCGTCGATTTAACAACATTTACGATGGTAGTGAATGAAATGATCGGATGGTGGCATGATTAGAGAGTGTGGGATGATATTAGGACGGGGAGGGGGATAGAGGACTAAGTATACCATTAATCCCTTTTCATTTTATTTGGCTGGCTTGTAACCCACGTGCTTCTCAGATTCTCCTCTGGAGCTTGGAGTGTTAGAGAAGAGGACAAGGTCGTCGTCAAGATGCAGATGCCTCCAGTTACAGACTACCTGTTGCCTGCATGTATCCACTGCATTACAGCAACATGTGCCCTCCATCTACACGTGCATGCCTGGACTGTGTCGGATATTTACTGTGAAAAATAAAATGAATTTATAATTCATTTCTATTCGAATTAATTATTTATTAAAAATACGGATGATCTTAAGGGCTCGCCTTTTTTCCCCAGGCCAAGGAGGATCTTAACATTAACATAATGTCACGCCTAAGTTTGGAAGGAAGCCTCGGTGTAATTCAACAATTTTTGAACCTACTGTTACAACATTTAACCGGTATTGTTTATCTTAGGTAGGGTGCATTAGAACGATATGTTTTCTCCTTATACAATAAATACTCTTACTTAGAATTTTGCAAGCCATTAGATTTCTTGGTGATGTAAATACTAGGTGATGACTCTAAAATTATAATTATAATTTTATGATTATAAAAAAAAATTCCCGTGCATCAAGGATAGTAGCACGCGACGCGAAAAAAAATTTGGCCTTTGCAACAATAACTACAAATACTAATTCTACATGAGAGATATAATATAGGAATAAGAAATAAAATAGAGATAAAAATATAAAATATCTTTTAAACTAGGTAGAATATATATTTTTATATATTTTTGCAGGTCTGGATATGGTTTTCTTTTTCATTGTATCTCTCGTTAAAGTGAAGCCATGAAAAAAAATACTTTTTTTATTTTTTTGTTCCATTAACAAAATACATAAAGACCTAAGTGTTTCATTGTACATGTAGATGCAAAATACTAGATGAGAACAATGTAATGATGATTTTTTCCTTTCTTAAAAAAAACCATTGGGTTTGATTTATAAGGGTAATATGACATATTGATCTTATTGTATTCTTACTAGTCATCTTTAAAAGTGTGATTGCATTAGTTAGCAGCCAAGGATTTTTTTGGATTTTCACTCTTTAAAACATACTAAAATGACCACATTATCCTTAAAAGCAAATTCATTTGAACTACCATCCAATGACTTCTCTTTATATTTTCATCATATATTTTTAGTTACAATTAAAATGATACTTTAATAAGTATAAAATATTATTTAATAATCAAATGCAGTGGGGAATGTTTGTTCTTTTTAGGCGATGCATGAGGCATCTCCTAGTAGCCAAATATTGTATTTAGGGACAATATTTGAAGTGTCCTAATGTTTTTTTTCCTTCTAATTATAAGGTATATGTACACGACAACACACTAATTGGGCTCCAATGAGTTTCTCTTCATCTCTCTTTCTTCTCTCCTCACCTTGGGTTTTATTTATTCCCTTTCAAAAATTAAAAGTGTCCTATTAGTTTATATATTAATTAATTAATTATAGTTCTCATTCCTTTTATTGCTAATTGTTTTGTTTTAAATGTTTTTGAAGTTGATTTTGTTTTTCATTTTCATCCCTCAATGCTTGATTTTATTTATTTTTTATATCCAATGTGATCTTTATTTTTCTTTTTTTTATTTACTCTATATTTTAATTGTGCCCCTCGTCATTTTATTTTATATTAGATATGCCCGTCATTTTTTTATTTCTATATTATTACTTTTTAATTTTGTGTGATTGGGAATTTTACTATATTATTTTTTGGTGTTTGTCTTCTACTAGATAATCTAGGCCTCATGATTGAGATCACAAGTTTCAAAAAACAATCTAATTTATTTATTTTTATGTTTTTATAATTTTATTTTTAAATATTAAATGATTGAACTCCTAATTTCATGATTTTTTGTATTTTTTTTAAAAAATAACTTGATTCTATATCATCACGGATCACTATTAGGTGTACCAATGTCAATAATGGAATAAAAATATCTTTCCAAATGGGAACAGTCAAACTAGCTCCGTTGAAAAAAGAAAAAAAAGAGCTTTATAAATCTAATTTTATCAGAAAACAAAATGCCAGCCTCATGTAATTGCGTTGTCGTATCCCACTCCCCCCCTATTTATGGTCCCGCGAACACTAATATAAAGTCCAAAGCCCTTCGTTCCTTCCTCAATCCGGTTTTAATTTCCCGCATATTTTAAGTTTAAGACTAACACCCATCACTCTCTCTCTCTCCCTTTTCTCTCATCACCACCCAAATTTAGTCCCCGCCTCCGCTCCGCAATGCTCCCTTATGCCACCCTCGATGAGGCCGCGGCGGCGCTAGGAAGGAATTTGACTGTAGCGGAGACATTGTGGTTCAATTACTCTGCAACCAAGTCTGATTATTATCTATTCTGCCATAACATCTTGTTTCTTTTTCTGATCTTCTCTGTCGTGCCTTTACCCTTGTTTTTCGTAAGTCTTTGGCGATCTGCTGGGCTTGACAAGTACAAGATTCAGCCTAAAGTCAAGTTGTCTCCTTCTGAAGTGTTCAAGTGTTACAAGGATGTTTTGTTCATGTTCTTTTTTGTCGTGGGGCCTTTGCAATTGGTTTCTTACCCTTCCATTAAGGTAAAGCAACTTTTGTTTCCTTTTTGGAGAAAGAACATTTTATGTTAAACGAGTTTGTTAGTCTCATTTTGGTTTTTGATGGGTAATTTGGCCTTTTAACAGAATCTATGTAGCGGTATTTGCTGGGTTTTGGCATTGTTTTCCGCTGGAAATCACATGTTTGTTGATTTATGTGATATTGGATATTTTTTTTATTTTTTGGGGGTAATTATTGCTTGATTTCCATTAATTAAAGCCAGCTGTATGTGTTTCTCCCTTTGATTGTTTCTCTGGGAACATGTATAATTTCATTTTGAGTATATTGATCAACCAGTTTTAACGTTTGATCCTTTTAGGACGTGATTGTGACATTTTCAGTCTTTTTAACCATCTGCTAACAAACAATTGCTATTATTTTGGGAAATCTTGAAATGAGATTAAGACTTCTAATGTTGCGTATTTAACTTTGCATGTCCACAGATGATTGGGATTCGAACAGGTTTGCCATTGCCTTCCGGGGGGGAAATCTTTCTACAGTTGTTGGTGTATTTCATGGTGGAGGACTATACCAATTACTGGATCCACAGATTTCTTCATAATAAATGGGGATACGAGAAAATTCACAAGGTCCACCATGAATATACAGCTCCTATTGGGTTTGCTGCCCCATATGCGCACTGGGCTGAAATTTTGATCCTTGGAATTCCATCTTTTCTCGGTCCAGCAATGGCTCCTGGGCACATGGTCACATTTTGGTTGTGGATTGCTTTGCGGCAGATTGAGGCAATTGAGACGCACAGCGGGTACGCATGCTGATTTTCTTATTTGCTGAGAGCCCTTTTCTACTTTACTTATCTGTAACAAAATCATAACTTTAGAACTTCTGTGCTGTTTTACTGTTTTATTATTCGACTTCTCTGTAAAATAGTAGGAGATCTCAAGTTTCTTCAGCAGAGGCTTACCTTTTTTTGATGTGGGGATCAGCATGGAACTTTTTCTTTTGTTATTACTTTTCTTTTTCTTTGGTTTAGTCAGTGAATGGTTACGGCAAGCAAATTGACAATCATTTGCCTGATCAATTGATAGAGTTAGGGCAAGATAAAAATGCAAAACTTGCAAAAGGCAACTAATGTTTTCCTAGAGATGTTAGGCCATGTCACTCCGTCCACAGAAAGGGAAGTGCCTATAAAGTACCAAATTTTCTTTTTCTTGTTGATTTTATTCTTGTAAAATTCAAAAGCATACAACAGGTGATGGATTAATATTGTGATTAATGTCCAAATATAGTGTATACTAGTTCATATCCTTAGATTATGCATGCCAAGGAGTGTAACATCAGTGAATGTTACCTAATTAGATTCTGGCTTTTAACTTTTATTAAAATTTATAAAAGCTCACGGTTCTGCATGTTTCTTATATAGTATGAATGAATGGTGCATGTAATAAATATTGCCCAGTTAGTTTTGTCTTGAACAGATCCCGCTGGACAACTATGGTGTGGTAATATTGTGTTTATGGCAGTTACATTAGCTAAATGCCGTGTGCTTTCTAGCTATCTTACAGAGTAGTTTGCTAGGGTTGAAACTGTTAAAAAGTAAATTTGATGTTTGGGATGGAGTTTCCTAGTAAGAGTTGTAGTATCTAACTACTGTGTAGGCTGAAGACATGCAAGTCTGTATGCAATAGATATATGGAGATCAAATCCAGTGCTACTACAAGGTGCCATGGGTTTGATTTCCCTCAATTCATTCACCTGCAGACAGGTGCTGTGATGGCTCCAAGTGATAGCTTCACTACGAATTGAAATGGCTTGCATGGAGCTAAGAGATGATGATGATGCCATTGTTTTTAAACTTTTTTATATACATCTGGGGAATCAAAAATAGCTTAAATAAATGCAAAATATTACCCAGTTGTTCCCTTCCTCATATGAAGGGGTGAGAAAGGAAGAAAGAACAACACTACCGAAACAGGGGTCTGTGTGACTGCGTAAGAATGGAGTTGTGTGCATACTAGACATCTTCATATTTTGTTTCACTGTGATAGACATTAATTTATGAACATTTTCAGAACTTCCTTTTTCCATCATCAGTGATGGGTTGTAATTGCAGCTTGAACCACATTGAGCATGTTTCATGTCTTTTGTGAGTCCTTCAGATCCTGTTGGTACATATTGACCCCTTCCTCTGTCGTTTTCTTTCTGTTTTGCTTTCTTCTTCTTCTTTTTGGTTGATAACCAGTGTAAGGACCCACTTGTTCTTGCTTAACCATTTATCTCCTGGCTGTATATAATTTGCAATGATGATTTAACTTAGCTATCAGGGGCACACATGGCATGCATGCGAGCAACTTACATCTTGCTATGCAGGTATGACTTTCCCTGGAATCCCACAAAATATATTCCATTTTATGGTGGCGCAGACTACCATGATTACCATCATTATGTTGGAGGACAAAGCCATAGCAACTTTGCATCAGTGTTCACGTACTGTGATTTTATTTATGGAACTGACAAGGTAAACAGAGAATTCTTGTAACTAACTATGCTATCCTGGAAGTTATGATAACTGATATTGGAATGTTTTCTTTGATGATTAGGGCTATCGGTTTCAGAAGAAGGTTCTCTTGAAGGTAATGGCTTTTTTCATTTTCTAAACATGTTGATTGACAAATAGAACTTGCTTGATATCTATTATCTATGTTCGAAAAATACAGACTATTGTAGTTCAGTGTAGGTCAATGTGAAGCAGAATGAACATAGTTACGCTCACTACTTGGGATTTGTATCATTAATTCCCTGCTAACATCATGTTTCTCTTATGCAATTCAGTTGAAAGAGGGAGTGGAAAATGGTGGTGAGCAGAATGGAGGTTCGTACCATATTGCTACACAAGATCTTAAATCTGACTAGCTGTCAAACTGCAGAACTCTTATTCAGAACACTGCCTTTAGGGCACAGCTCTTGTGAACGAGCCATTTTAAGCTGACGTTGGCCGTATGCTGGTCTGGTTAATTACAAGTTGTTAGTATTTCAGGTGGATATTAATTCATGTTTTGTGTAGTGAGAAGGGGAGAGGGCGGGGGGGTGTTAGGGTTCAATGTTAAGTTTCAGAATGTGGGGTTTTTTGTTTAAATGAAACGCTGGATATATATAATGGTTTGCAACTTCAAGAATTTCCGGAGGTGTTCTTTTAGCTTCTGTTTCGACATCCAAATTCAGAAACTGCATATATCATATCCATTTCTAACGTGAGAAAGACGCTTTGATGGTTTTTTTAAGCGAAAGAAATAACAGCCCACAGCAATGCTGAAGCTTGATCAGTATCTTACCCCGGCACATGCAGCCCGGATCGATTCCAATGGAATCAAAACGCCTTATTTGCTTGCAGTTCCAATAGCATGTGATATATATATATATATATATATATATATATGAGAGAACAACACAACAAGCCCGTCTAGCTCAGTTGGTAGAGCGCAAGGCTCTTAACCTTGTGGTCGTGGGTTCGAGCCCCACGGTGGGCGCTTGTTTTTTTCTGTTCTGTGTTTTTCTGCCTTTTTCTTTAAATCACATTTTTCTTTCGAAGGTCCGAGGACAAGTGTGCTAGTTATTCAGTGTTAGGGTTTTCAGCCTGTTAATCAAATTTGTCAATACTGACAAATACTGTTTTAGTTAGTACTGTTTTGTGGTTTGTTTTATTTATTAATATAAAATATTTTGAAGTGTTTTAGCGTGTTGTTTCGAGATTTTATTGTTCATATATAATTGATTAATTATATATATGACAAATTAAAATATTAATAATAATTAAAATTTAAAATAAATTAAATTTAAATAATACAATACAAACACAAAATCAAACAAATATAATCTCAAAATTATAAATATTTTTAAAATTCCAAAATATTGTGAAAGTAATGTTCTAAAATAAAAGAAATATAAATCAATTATATTTGCTTATAATTTCTTAAGTGAAATGTTCTGAAATAAAAGAAATAAAATAGGTTTGATTGAATTATAGATTTGATAAAAATTAATAATTAGAAAATAGATTTATAATAAAATAAATATAAATATTTTTTTAAAAAATTCATGACCAAACAATGGCACTCGACATGTTTTGGCCGGTATTTGGCTAAAAACTAGATTAACGTAAGAACAAACTAAAAATCCTAAAATATTTTTTGGTTTGCTAGTTAAAAAACTGAACCAAAAACAGTCGGTTTAAACCGGATTGATTTTGGTTTTTTATTTTATTTTTTTTACTTAATTGTCTTTATTAATAAAAACCAAACGAAACTAAACTGAAAATATTTATCGCTTTCTGGTATTGACACTTAGTTCCTCTCTCTATCTCTCTCTATCTTTTAATAAGGCTATTTAATTGGCGTGGATAAATTTCAAGAATAAACCCGCCCAGCTCTTAGTTATTACCTGAACCAGCAACCTGAGGCCTTTGGGGTACTAGGCGGACACCAGGGCCCACGGGAAACACAAATTTTGCTTTGTACGAGGATGCCTTGAAAATTGAGAGGTCAATATTTGGGCTTCGAGATGCTGGTTGTGGACATGGGCCATTCTACCATTGTTAGTTGCCTTGTTAAGGTTCAAAAGCCTTCCTTTTTCGAGGCCAGCTGTTCTAAACATAGGGGACACTGGATGGCCCAATTGGCGACTTATCAGATGAAGAAAGAAAATGAAAAATCAAAACAAAACAGCGGTTAGCGAAGGGCATTGACTGTCCAATCAAATTAATCTCTCTAGGTGTAAGTGGAACCATGCCAGATGTCAATTTCAACAAAGTGGATCCAGCAATGATCATACATGATAGATATATAATCTGTATTATATCATGTCAACTTCTTTTAATGTAAGAAATACAAATGTTCAAGGAACATCAACGGTTTTTGAAGAAAAATAAATAAGATACGGGTTACTGAATTGATTGAATTCAATAAACTCATTTAATTTTATAGTATGATTAAAAAAATATTAACAAAAATAAAATGAATAAAATATAAAAATAATTAATTATAAAATATAAGTTGACAATATCATACTTGGAGAGAATAAAAACAAAGTTCATTGAAGATTCATTGTTGTTTTATCTTGGACACCATCTCGCCATAAAAAAAGCTGACATGGGCGATTCCAATATTATTACGACAAGTTGCACGATGATAATAAAAGAGATGGAAAGTGCTGTCAAGGCAACGACACAAAAAAAAAAATATGAAACAAGTTCGATTTAATCTCTTAAACGTTCTTAACCTCTCAAACTCACAACTCGTGAAAATCCTAGTTGTGAGCTCAATCAACAAGTTAATTTCCTAACCAATTTGATACTGAATAATCACGCTAAAAAAATATATCAATTTAAAAAAAAATCCAAATTAAAAAAAAAAACAATCAAAACAATGAGGATAAAAAGTGGTAGCGAAATTATTGGACAATGAAATTGTAAGACAATAATCAAATTTAAAAATGATCTCAAATAAAATAGATGGAAATCAAAATAATGAGGACCAAATCTTATGGATGAAGAAAAAATTAAAAGAGGATGAATTTGAGACATATTAAAAATCATCTCAAATAAAATAGACAACAATCAAAAGAAAAAAATACCAAATATGATAGATGAAAAAAAAAATACAAGAGGATGAAATTGAAAAAAAAAATCTATTTTTATAACTTATTTCAAATAAAAACAAATAGTGATAAAAAAATATAGACCAAATTTAAAGTAAAAATAAATTGAATAGATGCTTTGAAAATTTAAAGGGTCAAACATGAAAATCAAGGAGAAGAATGAAAAAAAAAACTTGATTTTTAATGATAATTTATTCATTTGATTGCGCTTTAAAAATTAAAGATGTGAAAAAACTCTTTGACACCAATTTGTGTGTTATCACTTGCTTTTAAGGATGATGCAGAAATTTTATTATGCTTTTAAAATTGATTTTTTTTTGGTATCAATGATTAATGAACCTTCACAAAAAGACATTATTACATTTAATAACTACTTCACTTCATTGATTATTTATAGAATGAGAAAAAAATATATTACATTATCTCAATTCAATTGCAATACATCTTGATATATATATATATATATATATATATATATATATATATATATATATATATACTAGATAATTGCCCGCGCGTTGCCGCGGGTAGTTTTTTTGTATATAATTTAACATAATTAAATCTACAACGATAAATTTATATGATATAAGTAAATAAAAATTATAGATTAAAAGATAAAATATTTAAAATTTTGAGTTGAGTTTGTCACGTAAGCATAGATTACATCTTTTAGAATATAGGTATTGCGTCATAAACGATCATAAAAGAGCGCGTACTTACATTGGAAAAAAGAGTAAAATATTTGAATAAGAAAAAAAAATAGCTGAAATTATTATTGTGCAGATAATAAAATTATTAAAATCAATTAATAGAAAGAGCACAAAAAAGAAGAAGAAAAAGGAAGCAATATTAATTTCAAATATTATAACAATAGCAACATCAGAGTTTTAACATTTAAAATTATTACCGCTAGAATAAAAACAACAGAAATTATTAAATTATACCGAGGGAAAAAAATGAAAAGCATGAACAAAACAGGAAGCAAGAAAAACCAATTAAAAATTCTTATTCTTATTATTCTTATTATGAAAGAATAAATAATCACTATGATTATTATTATTCTTATTATAATTATTATTATTATGTTAGTAATGAAAGAAACAAAAATGAATGAAAAAGTAAAAATATAAAAAATAAAATTATAATGGCTATTACTGGCAAAAATGTTTTTATCAAATTATCGGGAGAGGAAAAAAAAAGAGTAAGAATGAAAAATAATTAAATCATGATTATTATTATTATTATTATTAGTGTGTTAAAAACACTTATATTATTATTATTATTATTACTACTACTATTACTACTACTACTACTACTACTACTATTACTATTATTGTTATTATTATTATTATTATTATTATTATTACTATTATTATTATCAAGGGCTTAAATTAACAACTTAAAAGTCAAAGGGTTGAAATGAAAATTACATTTATTCTCAATTGAAATCAGAGGACAAAATTGAACAAATCGAAACTTGTGTACCGAATTAATTGAGTTATATACAGCCAATCCGGAAATTGAAAGTCGAGGGACCTAAGTGACACTTTGACATTTAATTCATTAAAATCGGACAAAAACAAATTAAAAGTCGAGGGACTGAAGTGCAAAGTTTAACAACAAAGAGGGACTCTCCTGCATATTGACGTGCAGGAGAGAGAGAGATGCGGCCGACGCCTTTAACCGGCCTCCGCCGCTTCCACGGACATGTGGTGGTTACACGCACCACCGCGGGAGGAAGATCACACGGCGCCGCATCGCTTCGGCCTCCGAATACAATTTCCGGCCACCGGAGTAGGAAGCACGCCGCTCAAGAGGGCGTGAGGTGGAAATCCGCGTGGCGCGGCGCCTTACGCCCTCTCGCACACCGAATATTAAATTCAAAAATAGGGTCAATTACCTCGCGCCCCTTGTACCCATTTAAGAGTTTTTGTCTTATTAGGGGCTAAAGCAGTATTTAGCCATTTCGAAAATAATAAAAAATCGAAGTTATGACGGACCGGACCGGTCGGTCCGCCAGCTGCAACGACGCTGGTGCCCTCAGCCGGAAGCCTGATTTTGTCCTATTACCAGGGACAACAACGTCAATACACTGTGCACAACAAAATATTTAAAATAAAAATAAATGGAAAAACCCAAAATAGCCCCGCCTCCAACCCCTCTTCAGCCGCGCGCCCGAGGGCCATTTTCGCCATGCACTCGCTCGAGTCCACGATGCACTCGTGAGGGGCGTTACAGATGGAAATGCTACGCGTTTTATTTTTCTTGTAATAGTTGTTTTAAAATTATTGAAAATCAAAAAGAAAAATTTTCAATTTTTTTTTAATATTTTTAGATTATTTTCATGTGCTAATTTTAAAAATAATTTTAAAAACAATTATCATTTTAATATATTTATAAATAAAAAATATTTTATTTTAAATTAAAAGATTTTTGTGTTTTTAGATCATTTTGATGTACTGATATCAAATAAAATCTTTAAAAAATAAAAAATATCATTTTAATATATTTTTAAATAAAAAACATTTTAAAAAATAATTTCAACCATACTCTTAAATAGTAACTTAATATCCACTAGCTTTAGCCTCTGCGCAAGCAAACCACCAGCTCAAAGGCATGCATTTGTTATTAATTGAGTGGAAAAAAAAATAGTTATTTAGATAATTTGATTCTTTTGAATGTAATATCTTCTTCCATGAATGACAATTTATATTTATTTTTCTTACAATTTTTTGATCGTGCCAAAGTACATGATAAGGTTACATTTCATTTGTTTTGTTGAAATAAAAAACTAAACATATTGCTGAGAGTGGGAGGATTCGAACCGCGCCCTCAAGGATTCTCTACCTCTTCAGACCAATCCAACCATCTTAACATCTTGGTCTTCATTCTCGACAGGTTATATTGATAGTAAATATTTATTAAGCAAAATAAGAATGGTTTGAGAGTGTGATTCGAACCCGCACCCTCTCGGAATCTCGCGCACGTTCGACCAACTCAAGCAAACTCGATATCTCGCTCATGATTCACGGAAACATATATTAATACAAAGTGTTACTGTGGATTCAAACAGTAAAAACACCACGCGATTTATATGTATAGTAATATATATATATCGAGC
>CM063588.1:6274725-6292634 GCA_032356905.1 Salix exigua | reverse complement strand
AATATATATATATATATATAGTCTCTTATATCAAGATGTATTGCAATTGAATTGAGATAATGTAATATATTTTCTCATTCTATAAATAATCAATGAAGTAGTTATTAAATGTAATAATGTCTTTTTGTGAAGGTTCATTCATCATTGATACCAAAAAAATCAATTTTAAAAGCATAATAAAATTTCTGCATCATCCTTAAAAGCAAGTGATAACACACGAATTGGTGTCAAAGAGTTTTTTCACATCTTTAATTTTTAAAGCGCAATCAAATGAATAAATTATCATTAAAAATCAAGTTTTTTTTAACTAGTGTTGGAGAATTTGTTTTTTTCTTTCTCCTCCTGATTTTCATGTTTGACCCTTTAAATTTTCAAAGCATCTATTCAATTTATTTTTACTTTAAATTTGGTACATATTCTTTTATCACTATTTGTTTTATTTGAAATAAGTTATTAAAATAGATTTTTTTTTTCAATTTCATCCTCTTGTAATTTTTTTTCATCTATCATGTTTGGTCTTTATTCTTTTGATTGCCATCTATTTAATTTGAGATGATTTTTAATATTTCTCAATTTCATCCTCTTTTAATTTTTTCTTCATCCATAAGATTTGGTCCTCGTTATTTTGATTTCCATCTATTTTATTTGACATAATTTTTAATTTTGATTTTTTTTACAATTTCATTGTCCAATATTTTTCCTATTATTTTTTATCCTCATTCTTTTGATTGCTCTTTTTAAGTTGGATTTTTTTTTAAAATTGATATATTTTTTAGTGTGATTATTCAGTATCAAATTGGTTAGGAAATGATCTTGTTGATAGAGCTCATAACTAGGATTTTTATGAGTTGTGAGTTTGAGAGGTTAAGAAGGTTTAAGAGATTCACTTGAACTTGTTTGATTTTTTTTTGTGTTGTTGTCTTGACAGTAATGTTGTCAAACTCGCGAGTCAACTCACAAACTCGTACGAGTTTGCGAGTTAACTCCTCAAAACGTGTTAACTCGGGGTTGAAACTTGTTTGGGGTCAAATCCGGTCTAACTCGTACGGAATAGTAAAACCGAATCGGATCGGACCGATTTTACGATCTCAGGTGTTCGGACATCACTCGCACCAGTTCGAAGTCCCCAAATTGATTTTACGCTTTCATTTTACCAAAAACTGAAACCTTGACTGTACTCTTCTCTACTCATCCCCAAATCAGTCGTTCGTCTTAGTCATTTCATTGTGATCTTAACAGGAAATCACTAGGTGATCTTCTCCTTGATTGTTCTCAACTTCTCATCCTTCTCTTCACCAAATAGGCAGTTCATCAGTTTGGAGTTATTCGTCACTTTTATCTTCATCGTTGTCAACTTGTCGTCGCCGTCGTCTCCAACTCTCCATCGTCAACATCGTCGACGTCTTCGTCGTCGTCGCCTCTCAACTTTCAAGGTTAGTAATTGTTGTTGCTTCTTGGCACACCATTTTTATGCAGCCACGAGGTTAAAGAAATTAAAATGTAAAAAAACATAATGCACATGTAGATCTATCTCGTCTGTGCTCATTAATAGTGTTTATTATATGCTCTTCAATAATAAAAAAAAGCCCCAATAATTACTAAGGCGATATTTGTTTGGCTCCATATCTTGGAATAATTTATGATATGAATTTTTTATCAAAATAAGTGTAGCTTCACATGAATTGGAGACGACAGGTTCACTGCATTTTTTTATGTGTTTGTTATGTGTTGTGTGTATGATGTTTAAGTGCCTGCATTTCAATCTTGAACAAATTTAGGTAACCAAAAAAAGAGATGTTTTTCTATGTTTAAGTGCTTGCATTTCAATCTTAAAATAGATGAACTAACATCGATTCATATGTTATAGAGTCATTAATACATTTGTTCCTTGTTTAAGCTTTATGATTCACATGTCACGGGTTGAATGCACTTCAGGGAGGGCATTGCTACTGCTAAAAAAATGCATTTTAAGGGGAGTGAAATGGCTAAGAACTTTATTGGTTACTTTGAAAAGAATACGCTTTCAACAACTCACTTATTTGGAATTAAATGTTCAAATTGAGTTGTCCATATTAAATAATTGGCTAGCAGCTTGTTGAAGGTAAAAAGGCATTATTGATATTACTATGAAGTGTTGATCCTTAAAATGTGAATATATATATATATGCTACGGCTAGTTCATGTGTGGTTAACTGTGGTTTTTTCATGGGTGACTGAGTCAAATGTGAGGAGCTAGCAATTTTGAAGATGATAGTGATGAAAAAACTTCTTATGGTGTTGAGATGAGTACTCCGGCGGCACTCAAGTTGATTTTGAAACTTTTAATTCAAGAAGTTTAAGGTTAAATATTGTTGGAGATCGATCTAGTACTAACAATATCAGTGTTAGCACCAATGGTAGTACTAATAATCCTTTTGATAGATATATTATTAATGCAAGTTTTGGACATAGTCAGGAGGATGAAACTAAGACTGGTTTTAGTTTACATTGCACGACAACTGAAGATTTGTTTTAAATTTGTTAGTTTTTATTTTATGATTTTTTGTGGACACGTTTTGTAATGTATTTGGAAGTTATTTTAAATCATGAATGAACTTTAACTAGTGAAGTTTTATGTCTATAATTATGATGTGTATTTAGAAATATTTTACCTGCGATTTTATAATTTTTCTGCTTACATGATTTTAGCTGTGATTTTACGATTTTTGTACTATCATATTCATGTACGATTTTACGATCCGATCTTATGATCCGAGTTTCAGAAACCCTTTCCATGTCGTGTCAAAATCGCGATTTGACAATCTTGCCTGACAACACTTCCCATCTCTTTTATTATCATCGTGCAACTTATCGTAATAATATCCAACTTTTTTTATGGGGAGATGATGTCCAAGATAAAACAACAATGAATCTTTAATGAACTCTTTTTTTATTCTTTTTCTAAGTATGATATTGTCAACATATTTTTTATAATTAATTATTGATATATTTTATTCATTTTATTTTTGTCAATATTTTTTTAATCATACTATAAAATTAAATGAGTTTATTGAATTCAATCAATTCAGTAACCCATATCTTATTTATTTATTTTTCTTAAAAAATCGTTGATGTTACTTGAACATTTGTTTTTCTTACATTAAAAAAAGTTGACATGATATAGTACAGATTATATTATATATCTATCATACATGATCATTGCTGGATCCTCTTTGGTGAAATTGACATTTGGCATGGTTCCACGTACACCTAGAGAGATTAATTTGATTGGACAGTCAATGCCATTCGCTAACCGCTGTTTTGTTTTGATTTTTCATTTTCTTTCTTCATCTGATAAGTCGCCAATTGGGCCATCCAGTGTCCCCTATGTTTAGAACAGCTGGCCTCGAAAAAGGAAGGCTTATGAACCTTAACAAGGCAACTAACAATGGTAGAATGGCCCAGTCCACAACCAGCATCTCGAAGCCCAAATCTTGACCTCTCAATTTTCAAGGCATCCTCGTACAAAGCAAAATTCGTGTTTCCCGTGGGCCCTGGTGTCCGCCTAGTACCCCAAAGGCCACAGGTTGCTGGTTCAGGTAATAACTAAGAGCTGGGCGGGTTTATTCTTGAAATTTATCCACGCAAATTAAATAGCCTTCTTACAAGATAGAGAGAGATAGAGAGAGGAATTAAGTGTCAATACCTGAATGCGATGAATATTTTCGGGTGGGTTTGTTTGGGTTTTTATCAATAAAGAAAATTAAATAAAATAAAATAAAAACCAAAATCAATCCGGTTTAAACCGACTGGTTTTGGTTCAGTTTCTTAACTAGCAAACCAAAAAATATTTTAGGATTTTTAGTTTGTTCTTACATTAATCTAGTTTTCACTTCTCTCATTTAACCAAAATAAAAACCAGCCAAAAAAAATTAAAATGAATCAGAAGAATAAAAAAATTATAGCATTTTTTTATTTGAATTGGTTTGATTTCAATTTACTGTTTTTTTCTTTAAAAAACAGACCAAAAGTTTTTTTTTAAAATCTAATTGGTTTTAATGGCTTGATTTTTCTCCTTTTTTTTATTTTCTCAGTTTAATCGTTTTTCTTTCACCTCTACCCAAAAGTAAGTTTGAGGATGCTTCCAACTTATTGGCTAACTTTTTTATTTTTGATAGGAAGCATTGTGCTTATTAACCCCAAGGTTATCAATCTCGTTCCTACAGAAACATCTCGTGTCAGTTAAAAAACGAGATAAAATAATATTGTTTTTATCTCGGTTTAAATTTTTGCTCGTACCGGATATTTTAGCTAAATACTAGTCAAAACTAGTCAGGTGCACTGTTTTTGCCATGATTTTTTTTTAAAAATATTTATATTTATTTTATTATAAATCTATTTTTAATTA
This sequence comes from Salix exigua, assembly GCA_032356905.1. NCBI lineage: Eukaryota > Viridiplantae > Streptophyta > Magnoliopsida > Malpighiales > Salicaceae > Salix > Salix exigua. Next base: position 6,288,247 of record CM063588.1, on the reverse strand, counting down.
TTATTTTTTATCAAATCTATAATTTAATCAAACCTATTCTATTTCTTTTATTTCAGAACATTTCACTTAAGAAATTATAAGCAAATATAATTGATTTATATTTATTTTATTTTAGAACATTACTTTCACAATATTTTAGAATTTTAAAAATATTTCTAATTTTGAGATTATATTTGTTTGATTTTGTGTTTGTATTGTATTATTTAAAATTAATTTATTTTGAATTTTAATTATTTTTGTTAAATTAATATTTTAATTTTTCATATATATAATTAATCAATTATATATGAACAATACAATCTCAAAACAGCATGCTAAAACACTCCAAAATATTTTATATCAATAAATAAAACAAAGCACAAAACAGAATTGACAAATTTGATTAGGGGGCTGAAAACCCCTAATACTGAATAACTAGCACACTTGTCCTCGGACCTTCGAAAGAAAAATGTGATTTAAAGAAGAAGGCTGAAAAAACACAGAACAAAAAAGAAACAAGCGCCCACCGTGGGGCTCGAACCCACGACCACAAGGTTAAGAGCCTTGCGCTCTACCAACTGAGCTAGACGGGCTTGTTGTGTTGTTCTCTCATATATAAATAAAAACACAAATGCAGACACTATTGGAACTGTAAAGCAAACAAGGCGTTCTGATTCCATTGGAATCGATCCGGGCTTCATGTGCCGGGGTAAGATACTGCTCAAGCTTCAGCATTGCTGTGGGCTGTTATTTCTTTCGCTTAAAAAAACCATCAAGCAAAGACGACCAAGTCAGAAAGACAGACAGGCCTAAACTAGCAGCATATGATTGCACTTTTCACGGACAATAAACACAAAAAAAACCTATATTTTATTTTTCGGTCTGGTTTTATTTCTCCTCATCCTGGTATGTTACAAATAATGCAAGGATTGCAATTCATAGAATACTTGTAATGACAAACAACCTCACTCGCGTTTCCGCCTTCAGCAACTGAAACCCTAACTCGGAAAAATCAAAGCGTCTTTCTCACGTTAGAAATGGATATGATATATGCAGTTTCTGAATTTGGATGTCGAAACAGAAGCTAAAAGAACACCTCCGGAAATTCTTGAAGTTGCAAACCATTATATATATCCAGCGTTTCATTTAAACAAAAAACCCCACATTCTGAAACTTAACATTGAACCCTAACACCCCCCCGCCCTCTCCCCTTCTCACTACACAAAACATGAATTAATATCCACCTGAAATACTAACAACTTGTAATTAACCAGACCAGCATACGGCCAACGTCAGCTTAAAATGGCTCGTTCACAAGAGCTGTGCCCTAAAGGCAGTGTTCTGAATAAGAGTTCTGCGGTTTGACAGCTAGTCAGATTTAAGATCTTGTGTAGCAATATGGTACGAACCTCCATTCTGCTCAACACCATTTTCCACTCCCTCTTTCAACTGAATTGCATAAGAGAAACATGATGTTAGCAGGGAATTAATGATACAAATCCCAAGTAGTGAGCGTAACTATGTTCATTCTGCTTCACATTGACCTACACTGAACTACAATAGTCTGTATTTTTCGAACATAGATAATAGATATCAAGCAAGTTCTATTTGTCAATCAACATGTTTAGAAAATGAAAAAAGCCATTACCTTCAGGAGAACCTTCTTCTGAAACCGATAGCCCTAATCATCAAAGAAAACATTCCAATATCAGTTATCATAACTTCCAGGATAGCATAGTTAGTTACAAGAATTCTCTGTTTACCTTGTCAGTTCCATAAATAAAATCACAGTACGTGAACACTGATGCAAAGTTGCTATGGCTTTGTCCTCCAACATAATGATGGTAATCATGGTAGTCTGCGCCACCATAAAATGGAATATATTTTGTGGGATTCCAGGGAAAGTCATACCTGCATAGCAAGATGTAAGTTGCTCGCATGCATGCCATGTGTGCCCCTGATAGCTAAGTTAAATCATCATTGCAAATTATATACAGCCAGGAGATAAATGGTTAAGCAAGAACAAGTGGGTCCTTACGCTGGTTATCAACCAAAAAGAAGAAGAAAGCAAAACAGAAAGAAAACGACAGAGGAAGGGGTCAATATGTACCAACAGGATCTGAAGGACTCGCAAAAGACATGAAACATGCTCAATGTGGTTCAAGCTGCAATTACAACCCATCACTGATGATGGAAAAAGGAAGTTCTGAAAATGTCCATAAATTAATGTGTATCACAGTGAAACAAAATATGAAGATGTCTAGTATGCACACAACTCCATTCTTACGCAGTCACACAGACCCCTGTTTCGGTAGTGTTGTTCTTTCTTCCTTTCTCACCCCTTCATATGAGGAAGGGAACAACTGGGTAATATTTTGCATTTATTTAAGCTATTTTTGATTCCCCAGTTGTATATAAAAAAGTTTAAAAACAATGGCATCATCATCATCATCTCTTAGCTCCATGCAAGCCATTTCAATTCGTAGTGAAGCTATCACTTGGAGCCATCACAGCACCTGTCTTCAGGTGAATGAATTGAGGGAAATCAAACCCATGGCACCTTGTAGTAGCACTGGATTTGATCTCCATATATCTATTGCATACAGACTTGCATGTCTTCAGCCTACACAGTAGTTAGATACTACAACTCTTACTAGGAAACTCCATCCCAAACATCAAATTTACTTTTTAACAGTTTCAACCCTAGCAAACTACTCTGTAAGATAGCTAGAAAGCACACGGCATTTAGCTAATGTAACTGCCATAAACACAATATTACCACACCATAGTTTGTCCAGCGGGATCTGTTCAAGACAAAACTAACTAGGCAATATTTATTACATGCACCATTCATTCATACTATATAAGAAACATGCAGAACCGTGAGCTTTTATAAATTTTAATAAAAGTTAAAAGCCAGAATCTAATTAGGTGACATTCACTGATGTTACACTCCTTGGCATGCATAATCTAAGGATATGAACTAGTATACACTATATTTGGACATTAATCACAATATTAATCCATCACCTGTTGTATGCTTTTGAATTCTACAAGAATAAAATCAACAAGAAAAAGAAAATTTGGTACTTTATAGGCACTTCCCTTTCTGTGGACGGACTGACATGGCCTAACATCTCTAGGAAAACATTAGTTGCCTTTTGCAAGTTTTGCATTTTTATCTTGCCCTAACTCTATCAATTGATCAGGCAAATGATTGTCAATTTGCTTGCCGTAACCATTCACTGACTAAACCAAAGAAAAAGAAAAGTAATAACAAAAGAAAAAGTTCCATGCTGATCCCCACATCAAAAAAAGGTAAGCCTCTACTGAAGAAACTTGAGATCTCCTACTATTTTACAGAGAAGTCGAATAATAAAACAGTAAAACAGCACAGAAGTTCTAAAGTTATGATTTTGTTACAGATAAGTAAAGTAGAAAAGGGCTCTCAGCAAATAAGAAAATCAGCATGCGTACCCGCTGTGCGTCTCAATTGCCTCGATCTGCCGCAAAGCAATCCACAACCAAAATGTGACCATGTGCCCAGGAGCCATTGCTGGACCGAGAAAAGATGGAATTCCAAGGATCAAAATTTCAGCCCAGTGCGCATATGGGGCAGCAAACCCAATAGGAGCTGTATATTCATGGTGGACCTTGTGAATTTTCTCGTATCCCCATTTATTATGAAGAAATCTGTGGATCCAGTAATTGGTATAGTCCTCCACCATGAAATACACCAACAACTGTAGAAAGATTTCCCCCCCGGAAGGCAATGGTAAACCTGTTCGAATCCCAATCATCTGTGGACATGCAAAGTTAAATACGCAACATTAGAAGTCTTAATCTCATTTCAAGATTTCTCAAAATAATAGCAATTGTTTGTTAGCAGATGGTTAAAAAGACTGAAAATGTCACAATCACGTCCTAAAAGGATCAAACGTTAAAACTGGTTGATCAATATACTCAAAATGAAATTATACATGTTCCCAGAGAAACAATCAAAGGGAGAAACACATACAGCTGGCTTTAATTAATGGAAATCAAGCATTAATTACCCCCAAAAAATAAAAAAAAAATATCCAATATCACATAAATCAACAAACATGTGATTTCCAGCGGAAAACAATGCCAAAACCCAGCAAATACCGCTACATAGATTCTGTTAAAAGGCCAAATTACCCATCAAAAACCAAAATGAGACTAACAAACTCGTTTAACATAAAATGTTCTTTCTCCAAAAAGGAAACAAAAGTTGCTTTACCTTAATGGAAGGGTAAGAAACCAATTGCAAAGGCCCCACGACAAAAAAGAACATGAACAAAACATCCTTGTAACACTTGAACACTTCAGAAGGAGACAACTTGACTTTAGGCTGAATCTTGTACTTGTCAAGCCCAGCAGATCGCCAAAGACTTACGAAAAACAAGGGTAAAGGCACGACAGAGAAGATCAGAAAAAGAAACAAGATGTTATGGCAGAATAGATAATAATCAGACTTGTTTGCAGAGTAATTGAACCACAATGTCTCCGCTACAGTCAAATTCCTTCCTAGCGCCGCCGCGGCCTCATCGAGGGTGGCATAAGGGAGCATTGCGGAGCGGAGGCGGGGACTAAATTTGGGTGGTGAAAATCGGTGGTGATGAGAGAAAAGGGAGAGAGAGAGAGTGATGGGTGTTAGTCTTAAACTTAAAATATGCGGGAAATTAAAACCGGATTGAGGAAGGAACGAAGGGCTTTGGACTTTATATTAGTGTTCGCGGGACCATAAATAGGGGGGGAGTGGGATACGACAACGCAATTACATGAGGCTGGCGTTTTGTTTTCTGATAAAATTAGATTTATAAAGCATTTTTCTTTTTTTTTCTTTCTTTTTTTTCAACGGAGCTAGTTTGACTGTTCCCATTTGGAAAGATATTTTTTATTCCATTTTTGACATTGGTACACCCAATAGTGATCCGTGAACACCAATTTTCTCGAATAACATGATGATATAGAATCAAGTTATTTTTTTAAAAAAATACAAAAAATCATGAAATTAGGAGTTCAATCATTTAATATTTAAAAATAAAATTACAAAAACATAAAAATAAATAAATTAGGTTGTTTTTTGAAACTTTTGATCTCAATCATGGGACTGTAGATTATCTAGTAGAAGACAAACACCAAAAAATAATAAAGTAAAATTCCCAATCACACAAAATTAAAAAGTAATAATATAGAAATAAAAAAATGACGGGCATGTCTAATATAAAATAAAATGACGAGGAGCACATTTAAAATATAGGGTAAATCAAAAAAAATAAAAATAAAGATCACATTGGATATAAAAAATAAATAAAATCAAGCATTGAGGGATGAAAATGAAAAACAAAATCAACTTCAAAAACATTTAAAACAAAACAATTAGCAATAAAAGGAATGAGAACTATAATTAATTAATTAATATATATAAACTAACAGGACACTTTTAATTTTTGAAAGGGAATAAGTAAAACCCAAGGTGAGGAGAGAAGAAAGAGAGATGAAGAGAAAACATATCGTTCTAATGCACCCTACCTAAGATAAACAATACCGGTTAAATGTTGTAACAGTAGGTTCAAAAATTGTTTTTTTTAGTATAAACCACGCGGTGTCCCAAATGCTGGTCTAGATTAATCTACGTTCGCACCGGATGGACTCCGAATGGGTGAAAGTACTCTCCAAATAGTCGGCTCCATACAAGAGGAGAAATTGAACCCTTGATATCTTTTAAGGGATGAGAGTGCTCTCACCACTCACGTCATGATCCCTTGGATGGTTCAAAGATGGTTGAATTGCACCGAGGCTTACCTTCCAAACTTAGGCGTGACATAATGTTAATGTTAAGATCATCCGTATTTTTTAATAAATAATTAATTCCAATAGAAATGAATTATAAATTCATTTTATTTTTTCACAGTAAATATCCGACACAGTCCAGGCATGCACGTGTAGATGGAGGGCACATGTTGCTGTAATGCAGTGGATACATGCAGGCAACAGGTAGTCTGTAACTGGAGGCATCTGCATCTTGACGACGACCTTGTCCTCTTCTCTAACACTCCAAGCTCCAGAGGAGAATCTGAGAAGCACGTGGGTTACAAGCCAGCCAAAGAAAATGAAAAGGGATTAATGGTATACTTAGTCCTCTATTCCCCTCCCCGTCCTAATATCATCCCACACTCTCTAATCATGCCACCATCCGATCATTTCATTCACTACCATCGTAAATGTTGTTAAATCGACGGTGGTGAAGCCACGTGATGGGATCAATCAATTTCTAAACGAGACACGGTGTCGAAGGAGTATAGCTCAGATAGAAAGAGCATTCGAGTGGACGCGCAGGCCAAAGGCTCGTGATGGATAAAAGAGCTTCGTGGGACCAAACTAAAATAATAAGTTGCGGAGCAGGAAGGTCCGATGCATCGATAACCTATTTCTTTGCAGTAATGAGATCAGATGGGGCCATGGACCGCACCTGGTTTTCAATAAATTCTCTTCGTTTTAAAATGATCTCTCTTTGGATGGTATCAATTAAAAAAAATATTTATAAAATTTTAACTTTAAAAATAACCGGGCAATTACAAATTGTGAGAGCATAGATAAAACGAGAGAGGGAGGGAGTGCTGAAACGTTGACCGAGATACAGCACAGGCTTAGTGTCAACATGTTGATCAGCGATGTCCCCAGATAGAGAAATCCGTCTGTCTCCGGTAACTTTTCATATCATATTCAACCCGGACTTTATGAGTCGGCTTTCGATTGAGTCATCTCTATGACCAAATGATTGTTTCTTTCGAAATAAAAGCTCTGTCGACTTTATTTCCACTTGCGATTTGGACAGCTGTTTATAGAAACTAAAATCATCTCCATGCACGATGACGCAGGTTCCGCGAGATGGGATTTAACTTCTATTTAAGTAATTACAAAATAATTAAGATTTGCCGTCACCTTCAACCTAGCCGATCGGGCACTGTTCTGGATAAATTCAAGATTGTTTTGAGAGAGAGAGAGAGGGCGGATGCCTTGATTCAAGATCTAGTGACCTAAAAAAGGGTAAAAATGAATAATATTCATGAAGGCTCCTTCCATGTGTGCAATATGCAGGCTTTGAAAAGCAAAAGCATCTGCTAAAAATCTCAAATTTCAATTATATTCTCGTGCATTATGAACCCGATTGGTTAATTTATCTACTGTTTGGCTCTCATTAGGGAAGAACAGAATCAAGTTTACCTCGAGAATGTGACGTAAGAACAAGATTGTTACAGAAAGAGGATGGGAAACATGGCATCCTTCACATGATAAGTTGCCATCATGATAGCTTTGTGGTTCTCTTTTTTATCATTCATAGCTTTCACGTTTGTCTTTGAATTTGAGTGCCATCAATTATCATCGATTCAAGGAATTCATATCGGTGCTTAATCTTGAGCAAATTATATATACATGTTATGTTAATCAAGTAGAAGACATAATTATGGATTCGCTCAAGTAATTATAACCTCATTAGAAAGTAAAAATTCAATGACTACCGGATGGAAACATGTTTAAAATACTGAAATGATGATATATTAAACAATATATTTATTTTAATAAATAACAAGACAATAATATATTGACTCGACTTGACTTAACAATGGTTGATCTATGAAGCTTATGATCTAAAACATGAAATCGTGAAGAGCTTAAACTTAAACCGAGGGAATTACAATTCACGAGTTGACCCAAATGGTAGGCCCTGTTGTGACGATTCATAACATAAAAAAATGCCTAACAGGATTTTGGCCATTAAAAAGAGCTTCTATGTTCAAGTCTTGTTAGGCATGTCTGTCATCCTCGCGGTGTCTTACCTGCTAATTGGGCTTGCAGGATGTTCAGTGAGCTCGAGAATTAGTTGTGGTGCGTGCAAGTTGGCTCGGACATCTGTATTTACCAAAAACATCAAAAAATGTTGTTTTAGGTTGCATGCGCTAACCCTTTTTCTTTTTAATTATTTTTATATTTTTTAAAACACCATATTACCTGGATAAAAATATGAATAAGATATGAATTTTTAAGAGCAATCCAGTTATTTAATTGTGATGTAGAAAGTAAAATTGCAAAAGATCTCATAGATCCAAGCTAAGAATTGTAAAACTTCTTTTAAAGCAATTAAGTAATTATATTATATAAACAAGTGTGAGAAAACCGAGTTGCCCCATTTAAATATAATGACCACTTAACCTTACAAGATAGTAGAAGGGCAAAATATTTCCGAAGCAGGATTACCATTATTGTAATTAACTTGCAAGCTAATTGATCACTCGGATTTTTTTTAATCATTGGCTTCTTTCACGCCAGTGTGCTCTCTAATCAGACAAGGATCCGATAAATGCATACCTGGAGATGCCTTATGATACTCAACTTATAAATCATAGAAGCTCTGGTCAATAGCTCTCAGCTTGATCGATCCGTGAAGAGCTCTGGGATGGAGTTCTCGAAACCATGATATAAATGATGGATTTTGCAGCAGATGAAACACGTTTATAGTTTAAAGACACTCCCACCGGCTGATTTCAATTGATAGGGGTCGCGTTTTTTATATATGTTTCGGGATCATTTCAGCTAAGATTTTCAATATCTTCCGGTTTATATTTTATTTTTTTTTAATTGGAATAGAATATTTTAATTTTAAAATATTTTGACGTGCCGCTTTGAGTTCTAATATATATATATATATATATATATATATATATTCAAAAATAAAATTAGTTCAAATTTTAAAATAAACTTATTTAAAATTATACAATCTAATCTAAAAAGACACAACAATGATTTTAATAGAACAAAATTATGAACATGTATAATATTACAAAAATACTATTATCAATCTCACAAGGTCATTACATTCTTCTATTGTTCTAAAATTTTAACATAATATATATAAATATGTCAAGAGATTTCTTGTAAAATTTCATTTTAATTTAACAGTCAAATTAAGAGATATGATTGATATTGTAAAATTATTTATTATGAAAAAAATAACCTAAACGAAATGAACCTAACAAAATTAGAATATTTTAATCTATATTTGACTAAAAATTCAGAACGGATAATAATTTTAAACTGAGATATCATTTTATATAATTTTTTAATGATACATAATATTTATAATATTTGAATCCAAATGTAACGAAACTGACCACCTGAATTGAACACTGGGGTCACTTGCTCTTTCAACTTTCAACTGGTCATAATATCGCTGACTTCTTCATCTGTGACATCGTTGACGAGACCCCATTAACAAAAGCAACTCGCATAAAAGTTATAAAGCAGGGAGGGCATAGACCAGAGAAAAGCTGGCTTCGAGGATGACATCATCTTCATCATTTTCAGTAAGAACAGTGTTGATTTACAGAGAAAGTGCATCGAAAAACAATCACTTTCATGAGGCCTGCCTTATTTTGATCAAACGATGCCGATGGTGATATGATGTGATTTGACCTGACCAAATGATTCGGTGGGTGGGCCATGGCAGGCAGCACAAGAAGCCCCCATCTCTTACCGCGCACTCGCCGGAGTTGAAGAAAAATATGATTGACCAGGCACTGGTGAAGAAACTGACTAGCATGCGAGATGAGGCAAAATGGATTGCTGATGAATAATGAAAGGCATGGCCATGGGCTATATGTTATCATTAGTCTTCTTATTTGTCATCAATGGTCATAGGCATCATAATACTTGCACATCCTCCTGCAGGTCGGTCTGCACAGGTATTATATAGAAGCCAACTGAAAAGCTATCATGCATATCGAGCGCAAATCAAAATCTCTAGGTTCCTGCTAATCATGAAAAGCTTATATTATCGGGTACTAGGTTAATAATTATGATGTTTTGGATGGTGACTGTGTTTATTTTTAAAGTAATTTTTATTTAGAAATATATTAAAATAATATATTTTAATTTTTTAAAAATTATTTTTGATATTATCAAATCAAAATAATCTAGAAACTCTAAAAATACTTTTTTAAAGTTGATATTTTAAAATTTAATTTTAAAATGTTTCTCAAACACCAAGTCATCATGAACAGGCATGACCTCCGTATTAAAGAACCACCTCACCTAAAAGCTTAAATCTATAAATTATGTCTTATAATATGATTTATATTATTCTATAACACACAACTTACAATTTCATTTTTATTTTTCTCTACCTTGTTATTTCTCTCTCATTTGCTTACTCGACTTAAGATCGTGTTTGTTTCCGGAAAGTGAATTACGGAAACCACTTTTCAAATTTTCTCGTGTTTATTTGCTTTCCGGAAAGTTGGTCAACAGAAATATTTTTTGGTCAACAAAAAACACTTTCCAGTCAAAGAAGAATTTGACTTGGTTTTCGGAAAGTGTTTGGACTGGAAAACACTTTCCTGAAGTTGTGAAAAATTTAGAAATGTCATTATTTGCTGATTATATCAAATTTGATCCTCAAACTTTTGATTGCTATATATAATTTGTTTTGAATATTTATTTTTCAATTCCATATCTTAAAATTTAATTTTTATATTAATTTTGGTCCTTATTTTTATAATTGCTATTTGCTTTTTTCTTATCATTCTTTTATTGAAAATTTTTATCTATCAAATTTGGTCCTCATTTTTTTTTGTTACTTATTTTATTTGAAATAATTTATGAAATGTTAATTATTATTATTTTAATTTATTCACCTTTTATTTTTTTAAATTTTTTTAGATTTGATCTTTATTATTTTGATCTTTATTTATTTTATTTGAGATAATTTATGAAATTATATTTTTTTTTCAATTTCATTCTCATTCAACTTTTTAATTTGTAAGATTTGTTCCTCATTATTTTAATAAACTTGAAAAAAAATAATTTATTAATAAATTATTTTTCAGTTTATTTTTCATAACACAAACAAATACTGAAAAGTGTTTTCTAATTCATTTTCCATAACACTATCAAACATCAAAAATCACTTTTCGGAATTTACTTTTCAGAATTCACTTTCTCAAAATTCACTTTCCAAAAGAAACTCGCTAAATATTTAATTTGCAGGAGAAGAACGGGCCCAGAATTCCAATCCATCCCAGGCACTCCACTCGAACATGTGACAAAACCCAAATTCTTTATTGAAGTTTTCGTGGCTTCATCCCCACAACAATTTCGTTGTGGGTTTTGTCTTCAAACAGACATTGAGGACCACCATAAATTTGTTTTTCTTGTTTTGGTCCTTTTATTTGTTTTAAGTTACCGTTTTTTCTTCTTCTAAATTTAATATTGGAGTTAATGATTTGAATCACTAGCTTCGCTAAGGTTTTTCATAACATTTAAAAAAGACTCCAAGATTAAGTTGATACTCAAAATTTAATTGATTAAAGATGATTAAAACTATAAGGATCACAATTAATATTGGAACAAATTCCAAGTTTTCTCTAACTTTTATACTTTAAAATTCAAGATTAGAGTTAATAATTTAAATCGTCTAACTTCACAGAGTTTCTCATAACATTTTAAAAAGATGCTTAATTAAATTAAATTTTATTGATTAAATATAATTAAAAATATAAGGATCATAACTAACATTGAAGAATAGTTCCCATGATCTTTTTTCTTGGTTTTAATTTAGTCCTTGTAATTATTTCTTTCATTTGTTTCTAAGTCTAAACCTATTTTTCTAAGGGTTTTACTTTTTAATTCAAGATTTTATTATCTCCACGTTGTGGTCTTTGAGCTTGAGAAAAGAGTAGTTAGGAAATTATTTTTAAATTTTTTTATAATTGAACATTAAGTTTTCTTCTTCTTCTTCTTCTTCTTCTTCTTCTTCTTCTTTTTATGACATTTTCATTGATTTTTGTTTTTCCAATCCCATCTAAATACATGATAGGATGAGAATTGAACTTTATTTATGATTTGTTTTAACTTGATTTCAATAAAATTATTAACAGTATCTATTTTTTGTTATCATATGATTAAATACAAAAGAATTTTAAAAATTATTAAAAATTAATAGAGGTTACATATCTGATTTGTGAATCCGAGTTCATCCAAATTGTCCAATATAGTATTGTATTGCATTATTCATTTTTAAAATTTTTTTTTTTATTATCAATATTGTTTTTCACTTTTCATAATATATATATATATATATATATATATATATATATATATTGTTAAATAATATTTCAAAGTTCAATTACAGATTGATGTTGTGAAATAGGACTTATATATATATATATATATATATATAATCTTTATTATTTTAGATTTTCTCGTTTCATTTCCAAACTTTATATTTATTATATTTTAATCTGAATGTTGAGAAATAAAAGATAAAATTATTAAAAAAAAGTTGAGAAGAGAGAAAATATTTGGGCTGGGACTACACGATCACAAAAAAATGATATTGGAATCAACGATTCTTTAATAAAAAAACAAAAACCCTATGAATTTACAGATTCTAAGATGATTACATAATGCTTTAATTTCAAAAATGATTATATCGAAATTGTGGAGTGTTTTTAGATTAAAATAAGTTTAAGATTTTATTTGGAGTCGTTTTGATTTATGATTTGTACTTTATATATAAACCATTGTTTTCGAGCAGTAAAAGATCAGTGCTTGAGTAATTACTATTAGTAATGTCTGTTTCTGAGTGACGGGGCAGAGATTCGCTGGAGATTCTATTAAATGAAGGCAAGCATAGTGAAGAATTTGAGCTCTTTTGATGTCATAGGTTGTCTGCGGAACTACTCTTTGTTCATAGCTCGAAGGGTTGACCTTCTGCTCTGCAATCCATCAGTGTGGTATGGTCGAGCGTTGACCTTCACAGGATATTATTGTCATTTCCCTTTGAGTGATTCCCTCGATTTTTTTGTGAGGCCAGTTCTTTACATGAAGACAAACTGATTACGAGGCAAGCTGAGACTATGTTTTCTGATTGAACAGAAACGAAGAGATTCGTTTTGGGTTGTTCAATCTTGCCTTGTAGATGCTGGCTTCCAGACTGACAACGATGTTGAATCATTGTCCGGCTGCCACTAGTTTTATACTACACGTAGACTTTTTCTTCCCAAAAATACATGCTAGGGTTGTTAGAAAAGGAAATATTTTATGTTATCCAGGCCTTTAAGGTGAGTTAACATGTCTGAATCCTGACCACCTTGGCCAAGAACTTTTGATATGTACAAGTTGCTTTTTGTTTTTTAATTTCATAACTTTCTGTCATGCTATCCCCTTACCTTTTAAAGTAGATATCAATTATGCTTCTCGGCGCTGACAGGTTTAGAGAAATCAGAAGTAGTTGGGGATGTTGGTGGCAGAAGCTTCTATCTCAGAAGCAGCAGCAGCAGCAATCGTAGTAATGGAGGCTCAGCTTCTTCCATCACAGAAGCAGTTTTAGAGAAATCAGAAGTAGTTGGGGATGTTGGTGGCAGAAGCTTCTATCTCAGAAGCAGCAGCAGCAGCAATCGTAGTAATGGAGGCTCAGCTTCTTCCATCACAGAAGCAGTTTCTGGGATAGCTAATCCAC
>CM063588.1:6251905-6274225 GCA_032356905.1 Salix exigua | reverse complement strand
TATACACAAATATATTTTTCTAATGTGCTTTCAAAGTCTTTTTTTTCCTTTTTCTCGTTGTAATTTCTAACTTATCCCTGAAATGTGGTCCATTCGGATCCTTGTTGACAACTTTTTATATATATATATATATATTTGATTAATTTGATTCAGTATATACACACTATAATTAATCCTTGAACTCCTTGAATATATTACAAACCCAATAAACATATAAATTAGCTCTTTAATGTTATTAGAATTGTCTAGTTCAGTTTTTTTATGATATTGGTGATGTCATAATTGAAAATTCAACTTGCACGGAAGACTCTTTCTCTTTTTCTCTCCATGTACTCTTTCATCATTGTAATTTTTGCAAGCTCATTTAACATTGTTTTGAGATTTTTTATGTGTTTTTAAACAACAACAACAGCTTGAAAATGTCATGTTTTATAATCGAATTATGTAGTTAACTGTGTTATTTAGCCAAAACCTTTTTAAAATGTATTACTTTGCCAATCTTTTTTAAATAATGCTAACTCAAAAACAAATCGTAACATTGAGTGTGTTAATTTTATCGAACTCCATTATTTGTTTTATTTTCAAGTTAATTTATTACAAGAAAATAATTATAAGAAATTGTTTCCTTATCTAAAAATCTTTTTTATTATCCAGGTATTTTTTATTGGAGAACAAAAATATCCTGTCGTGCAAGACAACAAGAGTTACTGCAACCTAGTTCAAAGGTGTTGGGAAACATTAATAGTTAAATAGATGATTAAAATATATAGATTGTGTGTAATGGGTGTTATCCTTTATTAATCGTTCAAAGGTTCACGATTTGTGTGTAATGGGTGTTATCCTTTATTATAGTAAATATATAACTTTTTTTTATTTAATAAATGTATATATAGATTGTTTTTTTATATATATAATTTGGAATCTTGATACTTTCATAAATAAGACTAGTTAAATATAAATATACTAATACTTCAAAATTACAATTTGACAACTCCAATTCGAAATCTTGAAATAAGAGTTTTAAGATAGCCGATTCAACCGTTTAGGAGTCCAGACCCTATAAAAATAAGTTTTTTTTTTCAAGTTTGATTCTCAATTGCTATTTATATTGTTTGAGTTTGCTTTTTTATATTTCATTCTTCTTAGGTTATCATTTTTTTTAATTGCTATTTATTTTGTTTGAGTTTGTTTTTCAATTTTTTTTTTAAATTTCATCCTCTTTGATTTAATTTCTATCAAATCTCGTCCCCATTTATTTCTTTGATGTTTTTTGTCTTTAGAGTTTTTTAATAATATATATATATATATATATATTTCATTATTTAAAATTTAATTGATTTATAATTTTGAATACGGATTTAAGGTTTTACGTGATATAACTTTCAAATAAGGTGGAGGTTTGTCCATATTTATTTGTTTGTTTTCTTAACAATGTTTTTTTAATTTTACATTAAAGAAAACACGAGACGCGAGCAGCAGCAAAACTAGAAAACCAACCACCCATGAGGCCATGATTAAAAAGATGTCTTCCAAGCCAAGAAGTCCAGCCGACTTGCTATTTGATAAAAGTACACGTAGCAGGTCTACCTAACCTCTTTAGTCTTTACCATTTCCATTATTCATCCACTCCTGATTACGTGGCGTTATATTGTGGTAAAAGATTTAAAATCTATATAACAGGTATTGATTTTGAATTAAAACATACATTTTTTTTTAATAAAAATATTACAACAATTAAAAAATTTATTAATTCATTTGAACTCATGATTTCCTTAATAAAAAAAAACTCCCTATTAAGAAAAATAAATAAATGACAGATGTGGGAATTCTCCTCTAACAGTCTCTCTTCCTCCCAACCCGGAGCCAGGCTGGCAACAAAAACATTTATCAACATGATAGTCAATATCCACAAACCAAAAAAAGGAGTTGGCCGTTTGAAGGGCGCATTTACTTGTTATTAATCTACAAAACACTAGAGGTTTAATATATTAATAAACTTTTTTTTTTCTTCTTGCATGGGAGTCTAGATTTGCTAGGGGGGAGATTTTTAGGTTCATGTTGATTTTGGGATTTGATTTTTTTTAGGTTTTTGATGTAATAAATGTGTTTATCAAGGTGATTAAAGTGTTTTAAATAAAAAAGGGCTTGAAAATAGTTTTTATAGCAAAAAAAATTGAATCATTATTTTTGGTGAAAACCCATCTTGCTCTTGAAGCCCAGGAGGATGGTGGAGGCACAAACATGGGAAACGAGGAGAATGAGCAACCCAAGAATAATGGATGGCAGCACCGTGTCAACCACCTCCAGCGACCAAGTTCTTGACATACCAGCAAACCCACCTGGTGATTTAAGAAAGATGAGAAATGGCCTTTTCTCCTCCGATTTCCAATCGGTTGCTTTGGTATTTGTCTTGGTCTCAATACCCTTTTATCATTTAATTTTGTAAATTGTTTGCTATTTTTTTTCTTTAAAGAAGACAGGATATATTTTAGTAATTCTCTTACTTTTTTATCCGTTAAATAGGTAAAACAATTAATTAAAAATAAAATAAAATAAAATTCATTAGATTTCGTGTCTTGAATTATAAGTTTGATAGGTTCTACCGTAAAATTTAAGTCAATAAAATATGTTATCATCTCAATTTTTTATATAAAAAAGATGTAACACTAAGAGTTTATTTAAGTTTTTGATTTATTTTCAAATGGTATTCACTATAGTTTTTGTTCGTTTTTTTTAGAATTAATTGGTTTAAAGTTTTATATATTTTTTTTTCAAATTAACATTCACAATAGTTTTTGTTATGTTTTTTTTAGAATTAATTGGTTTAAATTTTTATATATATATTTTTCAAAAATAACATTGACACTTCCATTAAAAATCTCTACAATCTTGATTTTTTTTTTTAATGTTTAAAAGTAATGATACCTAACACCCCAAAGTGTTATGGGCCAAGAGTTTGGTGTCGTAGACTTGAAAGCCTGTAAATCATAATCATCATTCGAATGCCTGTAGACAAGTGGACCAGAGGGGACAAGTCCCAGTTGAGAGCGTACTTAATTATGGTACTCAAGAAAAGAAAGGTAAAACTACATCATATATATCATAGTACTTTCTTGATTCTGCTGTTTGAAAATTAGTTTAAACACTCTCAAAATCCTTAAAACAACTCTTTTAGCAGCTGTTCCTGTTACAGATTTATTGGGCAGAACACTCATTGGAGAGAGACAAGATACTGGAGAGAGATTAGCACTGCTATGCGCTACTGATTCCTGGGAGGGAAATGGAGAGGTGAGTGCTGATATTACTTTGAGAAGCAGCTTCCACAAGCTTTCTTGAACGCTGGCGTCCTCTGTGTACGTGCTTGTCACAGTACTTTTGACATGGGAGAACCTCCTTGCTACACCTCCATTTCTTCCCGTCCGTTCTCCGGCATCTCCCCGGCTCAGATTCCGTTCTGTTCTTATATTCCAAATGTAGTGGTTTACACTTGCTCCCCATCACTAGACCCCCCACCAAAACAAAAAAGAACCAATATCAGATCTCTTTTGAAGATTAGGGGAAAAAATCTACTGGTAAAGTAGTCAATGATCATCAGGTATATATGAAAAAAGACAAGTGTTTAGCATCCGTTTTGTAGTAATTGCTAAGAGATATTGATCAAGAGAAAGAAAAGATCGTGAGAATAATTTACGAGGGACTTACAGCTAGGGTAGAGTTGGTACAGGCCTGAACTGAGAGCACCAAGGGAAGTGGCGACACTTTTCCATATTGGTAAAACAAGATGGTAAGGTACAGGAAATTTAACTTGGATGTACTTGTAGATAAGAGACTGGAGCTGCAGCTCCTGCAACTGAAGAATTGAGAACCCGTAAGTTATTTTGCAGCCAGTTCTTGATCTTTGACTAGACCCACCACGTCCAAGCTCAGCTCCTAGCCCGATTGGAGGAGACCTAGACCTACCGTGGCGCCTATTTCCCTCCATGTTCCAACCGTCTCGTCGTCCAGTCCCTAGAAATAGAAAATAAAGAAAAAGAGTAAGACAATGATTGTTAATACAAGTTTGTTTAATTGAAAAGAGAGGAACTGGAAGAACAAGAGAGTCGGTGCAAACTAGAGTTTGAAAGACGGGCAATTCTAGAAGGTGGGGCTTGAGGCTCCATTTCTTGCTTATGGGAATCAAGATGGTCAAAAAGAACTGCGCAGAACAGACTGAGTCGCACTGAGTGAACGGAAGATCCTATAATGAAATGTTCTCGGCAAGTTGCAGCAATAATAATAGACCTCGAAGATAGAAATTTAACAGTAGCGTTAAAAAGTAAGATGTAAAATTGCCTAACGGGTGCCTCCTCCTCTCTGTCATGATGTATTTCCCTTTCATTTCACAGCTATGAAAATAAGTGCTCCGAAAAAAGCCAAGTAATGTGGCAGCCACAGTAATGACAAACGTACAAGCTTGTCTATAATGCCCACCTATTCGAGAGAGCTAGAGAGTGAGGGGAGACATAAAGATCACTGCATGTCATGTTTTGTCAGAAACCAACAGGTTTGTGAGGTGATGAATGGCAGTGCAGGAACTATCTGAGCATCTCATAGATCGATGACGAGGAGGCTTTAGTTGGCTAGTTGGAACAATATCATCGTCTATGCATGGAGCGAAGCCCAATTCTGAAACCGTGTCCCACCGCTACATGCCATATCACAGCGGTGTTTTTTCTCTCCCTTTTCCATGAGTGTAGGGTAGGGTAAGAGAATTCAGTGAACTTCAGAATGAGAAGTGCGAGACAAAAACAAGTGAGCAGTGCATTTTGAGGCTTTACAGCCCTGATAGATAGCGGTGTTCTATATCAGAATAAGAGATTTTATCATCTACACTATCAATTAAGCTTAAACATTATCAACATTGCTTTTTGATTTATGTTGTATAATAATATAAATTATAACCTTAACGTGTTATTAAAGTCTTATTAACTTAACAGTTACAAGTTTAAATCTCATAACTTTTATTTTATTCGATAAAAATCAAATATAAGATAACGTGTAAAAAGACTCTTTTTAACCATGGCTTTTAAACTGGTGTTTGGGTTAGTCGGGCCTTTTAAGAGTTTATGTCATTTTTGTTGGGCTTTTTGGAAACCATGTCATCCCTTCCTAAGTTTAGTCCCCCATTGAGCCCCGAAGAATAAATGAACCCATCTAAGGAATGATTCTTGTCCAAGCCGGGACCCTAGCTAGGGATGCATTCTAGCCAAATGTTATCAAATCTCTTCCATTTCGGTCAGAACGGCCGGAACGTTCCGTTCCATTTACAAAATCAGGACAAAATGACGTTATTTTTGTCCCGGTTTTAATTCTGGTCCGTTCCGTAAATTCCGGCCAAATTCCGGCCGGAACACCCCGGTTCCGTTCTGGGCGTTCCGTTCTATTTTTTTTATTTTCAAAAATTATTTTTGACATCTATACATCAAAATAATTTAAAAACACCAAAATATTTTAAATAATAAAGAATTCAAATTTTAATTATGCTTGTTAAATTAATATTTTATTTTTTCTATATATATATATATATATAATTATATATGAATAGTATGACACCGAAACGGAACTCCGAAACCGGAATGCTCCGTTCCAATCGAAAAACCGGAACGGTATTGACAACTATGATTCTAGCATAGCACTAGTTAAGTTCCCACACTCTCTGTGCCGGATTTATTTTATTTTATTTGAATATATATGAACAAAATACATTTTTTTTTATCAATATTATTAAGTCTAATTAAGCGATTCCATCTTGAAATTTATTAATATGACTTTATGCTCTAATTAAGTTTAATTAAATTATATGAGAGTTAACTAAAAGTGAGCTAATTGGATTATCAATAAAAACATCATATATTTTTTTTTTATAAAAAAAACATACAAGGTTTGAGGAGTAAACTCGTTAAACATGTGAATCACGTAAGCCTGATTAAGAATTCAAGACTGCAAATTGGATAATACACTCTATTGAGATTAATATTTTTTTTCTAAACTATTATTTATTTAACCATGCAAATTGGGTAATGGACATCATACACTCCTTTTTTTTTTTGAAAAAAATCATTGGATGATGTGTCATTTGTTCTTGTCTAGATTCTGGCCACCATAGTAGTTGAAAATCGGGGCTTAAAGTTTTTTTTAGCTAAAAACTTGTTCTAACCCAATATATTATTGTTAAAATACTTTATAAATCGAGATAAACTTATAAATGGTGCTAAAAACAAACAAAAAATCTCCCCCCCAAAAAAAACAACCTGAAATTATAAATCAATCAAACTCAAATATGTTTTTCTTACAAACTCTATAGGTAAAAGGTAAAAAAAAACCTGATATGAACTTTCTTTGTCCAACGAAATAATTTGACACCAATTTCATTTGTTTTGATGGCATAAATTAGTCTTAACCACATGTTTTTCTCTCTAACATCGAAATCTGGTGACATTTATCTTTTCTCTCTCAAACAAGAACTAAAAACTAAATTTTTGTATCTAAATGAAAAATAAATCATTTAGATTTCTTTCTTTTGATCTCACCATTTATTAAGAAATTAAAATCAACTAGACATTAATTAGAATGAAATTGTTAGAGAAAAAAAAAATTAAAAATCAAATTAAAAAAAATCAAATTTATGCATAATAAAAATCTACACGTTTTAAGTTTTTATATAATCTTCAGTCTCAAACTATTATTCTTTCTCAATATAAGAACTCTACCCATATCTAGGATATTGAAAATGTTTTAATAGCATAAGCTTGTTGAAGTGATGAATGATTTTACTCTGGTAACTCTAACTCGTCGAAATCATGTTTGATATTGTATTTTAAAAACGTTTTATTTTTTACTTAAAATAAAAAAAAATGATGTTGTTAGATCATTTTCACATGCTACAATTAAAATATTTTTTAAAAAATAAAAAAAAATTATTTTGATGCATTCCCAAACAATAAACACTTTATAAAAAAATTTCAATCACAATCATAAATCACAAACAACTAATAAAGGTGCGTGTAGGCCATTCCTATATTTTTCATCCTTCTCCACCATCACTTTGCTATAATCTTGTCGAGGCGCAATTCCTAAGAATATCTCCGATGCAAAAAGATATTTTAAAGAGTTAAATTGATAAAATGATTTTTTGAATAGTGTAAATATAACTCTTTATTTATGTATATTTCGATGATTAAAAACCATTTAAAAGATTTAATTTTTGCATATCATTTTAAGCCATTTTTTCATAAACTACCGGTACTTGATTTTAACTTACACTAGCATTGCCCAAAGCTCCGAAAGAAGGGTGAAGCAGCCATTTCCGTTGGAGATGCTCTAACATAACCATTGATGATGTTGACAAGATGGATCTTGGAAGAAAACAGAAGAAAAGCAGAATGGTGGAGAAATGCAAGCAGACACCTCATCCACGTAACATCCAAAATGAAGCAATAAACACTGACAGAAATGCTCAAATGCATCCCTCAACGTCAAATTACTTGACGTAATGCATTTGATTTTAAAGCTTCTAGAGAAGTTAAAATTTCCATAAATAGACCAGAAAAGGAGTGAGAAGGGTACAGAGATTAGTGATCCCAATCGACTGCTTTCGGAAAATCAAGAGCTATATAAGCGCCCCGGTTGAAGTAGATGTCAATAAATTCAGGCGATCAAGCAAAAACCAAAAGGATTTACACCAAATCTACATCAGAGAGACAGATGGAGTCCTTGATAAATACTGTGCTATGTGTTCTCTTCACATTTGCGTTGGTTAAGATACTTCATTTCATTGCAAGGGGAAGCAAAACTGGAAGTTCAGGAAAGCTTCCGCCAGGTCCAGCAGCTCTACCAATGTAGGCAGCCTCCTGGATCTTGGTGACAAACCTCACCGGTCTCTGGCAAGGCTTGCCGGGGCTCACGGTCCCTTGATGAGTCTGAGGATAGGCCAAATCACCACAGTGGTTATATCTTCCGCAACCCTGGCAAAAGAAGTCCTCCAAAAGCATGATGTCTCGTTTTGTAACCGAACCATTCCTGATGCGATTCGAGCTCACAGCCACCATGAATTTGGCATGCCTTGGGTGCCGATAGACAAGCGGTGGAGAAACCTCAGAAAGGTATGCAACCGCTACATCTTCGCTAACCAGAAACTCGACGCTAACCAGGACCTGAGGCGCGAGGAGATTCAAGAGCTGGTTGCTCATGTTCAAGAACACTGCATTGCTGGCAAGGCGATGGATATTGGCCAGGCAGCTTTTACAGCCACACTAAATGCCTTGTCAAATATTATTTTCTCCCTGAATTTGTTTGATTCAAGCTCCGATACTGCAAGTCAATTCAAGGAGGTTGTTGGGAGTATCATGGAAGAGGCAGGGAAACCAAACTTAGCAGACTATTTCCCTGTACTCAGATGGTTTGACCTGCTGGGTAAAAAGCATCGCCAGACAATTCATTTTGGGAAGATCCTCAGCATCCTTGATGGCATAGTCAACGAGCGGTTACGGTTAAGAAAATTGCAGGGCTATGTACCCGTCAGTGACATGCTAGATACTCTTCTCACAATCAGCGAAGACAATAACGAGGGCATCATGGAAACTGGTTGGATCAAACACTTGTTCCTTGTAAACTTCATTTTCTCCTCCTTTTACCACTTGTTTCACACACGTTTTTCATTTGAAGCTTTCGAATTTCCTGTCTGCTGCATATTTTAAGAGAATTCTCCTTGTTAATCTGTATGTTTGTCACAGGATTTATTTGTTGCGGGTACTGATACAACTTCCAACACGCTGGAATGGGCTATGGCAGAACTACTCCGTAATCCCAGGACGTTATCTAAAGCCCGAGCAGAGCTTGAGCAGACTATTGGCAAAGGCAGCTTGATCGAGGAATCAGACATTGTCCGGCTGCCTTATCTGCAAGCAGTTATCAAAGAAACCTTCAGATTGCATCCGGCAGTTCCTCTCTTGCTCCCTCGGAAAGCTGGAGAGAATGTAGAAATAAGTGGCTACACTGTCCCAAAAGATGCACAATTGCTTGTTAATGCATGGGCCATAGGTAGAGATCCAAGCTCATGGGAGGATCCGGAGTCATTCGTGCCGGAGAGATTCTTGGGGTCAGATATCGATGCCCGAGGCCGGCATTTTGAGCTTATTCCATTTGGTGCTGGACGACGAATTTGCCCTGGATTGCCACTGGCAATGAGGATGCTGTACATTATGTTGGGTTCACTCATTCACTCTTTTGACTGGAAGCTAGAAAATGGAGTGACACCAGAGAGCATGGACATGGAAGATAAGATCGGCCTCGCCTTAGAGAAGGCTCAATCCCTGCGAGCTGTACCGATACAGTTGCATCGATAAATTGCTAGTTTTGTATGAGATTGGTAAAAGAACAAGGGACACAATCCAATCACTAGAGAGGATATGTTGTCTAGGAGCAAGAAAATGGTCACTATCTGTCTTTAGCCATCCGTGCGTGCATTCATGGTCTAAATTCATTTCATTTTCTTCTCCATCTTCTGGCACCTTTTCTGATTATTTTAATATATTTATAAATAAAAAAATATTTTAAAAACAACACTCACCCTAAACAAATTAAGCAAATTATCACACAGCAGCGAGAAAAAGAGTCTGTCGCCTCAAAACCCCATCAGCTGCTTTGTATTCATGGCCTATTTCAAGGTGGCCTATTTTTTGTTAACGGATGGAAACGCGGGCTCGTTAAGTGATCATTAGATCACGGGAGCCTGGCTCGAAATTCCTGCCTTGGATTGGCTTCTGTGGGTTCTCAAAAATGCGCTACTTGTTAAAAGTAACTGATAAATTTGCAACCATGACAAACAGGGGAGCGAACAAATTGCAAAGTTCTAAACCCAAGCCCTGTTATGGAGCTGGGAGTCGCTGTCCTAACTCAATGTAAAGCATCTTATTCCATGACGAAGACGGTTAAACAGCAAAGGCATGTGCTCATATACAGTGAACATAGTAAGGAAATACATTGAGATGCTTACGCGGGGTTTGCTTGAATATCAAACCTTACCGGCAACAAAATCGTTATTACTGGATTCCCAAATGATCGTCCCGTCACATGTGCAAATCTTTTTGTAATTCTCACCAACTCCTGCACTTCTAGCAATTACTGCTGCTGTTAGACCTTTATCTGATCTATCTTCAGTTTCATATACTACCAGTGCTCTCCCAATCACATCTGCAACTTTAAGCTTCTGTATGGTGCCCGAGAAGAAGGCATCTCCTTTCTCATCGACATTCAATGTTCCCAGGTCGCCAAGAGGCTATCAAAAAGAAACTCAGTTAGAAAATGCTATTATCACATCACTTTAATATTTGCAGCGAGAGATATAATAGCATGGAGATATTCAGAGAAGGCATGTGCTGATGCAAACCTCAAGTTCAGTGCCTAGATTGGGTGGATTAAACACTTTCCCAGTGCTTGCTGCTCCTTCTGTTAGATCACCAAACTCATTGATAGACCAGCCGTGTTTACCAAGTGAAAATCCAGTAAAGTTAGCTTCAATCCTGGCCAGATCCATATTCACCTGAGCAAAGCGAACAACACCAAAGATATCTGGACCTTTGAATTCAGCTACAGCAGCAGACACTAAAAAGTCTGAAATGCATAGCATGAGGTAAGTTACTTGAGAAATTGTCATTGCATTTTGGTATGACACATTGCTTTTCTGATTAGAGAAGCAATGGGTTGGGGGAGGGGATTGACGGTGTGTACAAATGCCCACAAAAAAATGAAAGGGGATTACATTGATGAACTCAGAAAAAAAACAGCTATGCTTGCCAAGAGTGTCTTAATAAGTTAATGGCTCACAATCAAAGATCGGGCTTCATCTTCTCAAGAAAAAGAAAAACATAACCATCACAAAAGGAAAGAGTTTCTCCTAATTAACATGCAAACAATGGGCCGGGGGGTTACTAATGCCACACAAATTATGAATGAGAATTGCATTGATGAACTCAGAAAACAGCAATGCTTGCCAAGTGTCTTGATAAGATAATGGCTCACAATCAAAGATCAGCAGAGATCAGGCTTCATCTTCTCAAGAAAAAGAAAAACATAACCATCACAAAAGGAAAGAGTTTCTCCTTATTAACATGCAAACAATGGGCCGGGGGGTTACTAATGCCACACAAAATATGAATGGGAATTGCATTGATGAACTCAGAAAACAGCAATGCTTGCCAAGTGTCTTGATAAGATAATGGCTCACAATCAAAGATCTGGTTTCATCTTCTCAAGAAAAAGTAAAACATAGCCATCACATAAGGAAAAAGTTTCTCCTAATTAAACTAGATGTTTGTTTTATAGAAAATATTTTATT
Source organism: Salix exigua (assembly GCA_032356905.1). Classification (NCBI taxonomy): domain Eukaryota; kingdom Viridiplantae; phylum Streptophyta; class Magnoliopsida; order Malpighiales; family Salicaceae; genus Salix; species Salix exigua. The sequence continues at coordinate 6,262,851 of CM063588.1, read as the reverse complement.
GAAACCACTTTCCTAACTTTTTTATATATGTTTTGATTTTAGGAGAGCTGGTTAATAGAAACTGATTTCCACTCAGAGGAAAAACTTGAGACATTTCCAAAGAAAGGTGTTTTTCTTCTCTAAAATACTTCCTAGATTTTTAACACAATAAATATAAAGTGGAATTTGTGAAACTAGGGTTAAAGGGCTTTTTTGTATTTTTTTTATAATGTTTTTGTAATAATAATCAAGTTGACCAAGAAGTATTTTGTCATTTTGATAAATATAAAATATAAACTAAAAAAAGAAGAAAAAGTTGATGCGTGCATTGGATGCACTGTGCGTCAAACATGTTGCTGCATTTAGGGAGCAGGTGAGACAACATATAGTGCCTGAAGGCAACCTTTCTTCATGTATTGCATACTTTTTTCTAGTTCCTTTTTTTGTTATCAAAGTATCTCCTTTTCAATTTGTTATTCTTTCAAATTCGGTCTTATTCTTTTAATTACTATTTTCTTTATTTAAAATAATTTATAAAATAAGAAATCTTTCTCAATTTCACCATGGTTTAGTTTTTTTATTAATGGAGTTTGATTTCTTTTGATAAACGTTAAAAATGATTTTCTATGGTATAGCTAAACACTAGAAAGTGTTTTTCAACTTATTTTCATGATAATGTCAAACATAAAAAAAACAATTCTCAAAAGAAAACAACTGCCCAGGAAAAAATGAAGAAGAAGAAGAAGAAGAAAATCCACTATATGCCATGGAAAGCAACCCTCGTGCTCAAGATACTTCGTTTGGAAATCTGGTTGGAAAAAAAATATATAAAGTGCCACTATACTCTCCCAGAAGCTTAGGTACTTCAGAAAAAGGATAGTAATTGTTTTTACAATTCGATCATATTTTTGAAAAAAAATTATATTTTTTTAAGTTTTTGGATTGTTTGGGAGTGTAAATATCAAAAATAAATCTTAAGAAATAAAAAATAAAACAAGCTATATATATTAGAGTTGCATATAAAAATAAACAGAAGAAGAGGATATCAAAGTTGCATATAAAAGAACTGATAGTTCAGTTAACCAACCTTCAGGGATCCCTTGGCCAATTAATCTAGCATTTCGACCTGTCAGCTCTATAGCTTCAGTCATAGTCTTCACTAGAGACGACCCGAGGATTCTCACCACTTGATTCGCCAAATCGACCTCCACATTCTTCACTCCTAATTGGTTTTCCCATAATGGAAAACAAAACTAAACACTATAAGAGTTCTTATAAGGACAGGAAAAACTTGATTTCATACTAGTCAATGGTTGTGTATTTAAAAACTGGAGTCACGACATACCATCAACACTCTGTAACTTATTCTTGACTGAATTAACACAGCCCTCACACTTCATATCCACCATAAATTCTGTCTGTTTATCAAAACAAGCTCACAAGTCAATGATCAGAGGTCAACAAAAAAAAACACTGAACAATCAAATAGATTAAAAAAACTATCAAATAAAAGATCAAAGATGAAACGGGGAAAAAACTGAAACTTACAACTATCTCAGGCAAGGTTACATTATCCTGAAAAAATAAAATAAAGATTCAAACTTTAAACCTCAATATGAAAGGTTTTGACACCAAAAGAAATGGGTAGATGCTAAATTTGAACCTGTGAGATGGGTTTGTGATTCGATGTCGGTGTTTCCATGTTAAGGGCAGAAGGAGGCCGAGTCAAATTCTTTACAAGGCCGGAGGCAGTTGAGGAGAGAAGAGAAGTTGATGAAGAGGGAAACAAGAGATTTTGGGGTTTGGGATTTGGAGAAGGAGAGAGAGCAGAGAAATCAGGTAAGGCAGAGGCAGGTATGGCGACCCTCGCTGTGTTTGTTGGTGACCTGAGAAAAGCCATTTTATTTCTGGGTTTTCGATTCTCTGATAGTGGTTGGTGAATTTCTAGTCTCTGTATCTAGATTTTTCTTTTAGTTTTTTTTTCTCCGCTTTTATCATAAATAATTGATATTATAATAATTGAATTTCAATATATTTATTTTATTGGGTAAAAAGTAAATATAAAATATTATGAATATATATAAATTTCAAATTCAAAAAACTTTTACCTCAGAAAATTATTAATAATAATATAAATTATATTTTGAGACTTGAACTAACTGCTTAAAATTTTAAATAAAATGATTTTTGTATATATTTTAAGCTATTTTTTGTGATATATACTAATAGAAATCGAATACCCTTCCACAATTAATTTTGGAACTATTTGAAGGTGAAAATTTAATTTTTTAATTTATAAACAATAAAAACTCAATAAATCTTGAAAAAATAAGCTGTAATTATCTCCTTTTTTTTATTATTAAAGAGGCCGTGTGTATTTTGTATAGATAATTTTAATGTAATATTTAAAATTCTTGCATGTATGGTGCTTAAAATTAACCAACCTATTTTAAGCTTAGTTTGATGTTAAATGCTTGATCATTAAATATTTTAAAAAATCACACTAAGACTAAGTAGATATATTTATAAGATTTTTTAGGATTCCAAGAAAAAAATAAAGATTATTTCAAATAACTTTTACATTTTTACTTTGCATTGTTATAATTCTTTGATGTTTAAGAAATTTTATTAATGATTGTGACATCTTGAGTTAAAAATACCAAAAACTGATATTTAATTGAGTTTTTGGTCAATAACAATGGTTAAATAAAATAATAATAATATTAATCCAAAATACGATAATTCAAAAATAAAATTAACAATATATATATCTTAATGCACCGCAGCCTTAATAGCTCAGAGGCAAGAAATGAAATGAAACCCATTATCAGGGAAAGATCTAAGATTAAAGTTGCACATCTTTTTACTCGGGCATAGTTTATGAAGGGGATTGATTTCTTGAAGTGTTCATCAATATAGTCATGCAAAATGCTCTAGTGAAGATTTGCTTTAGAAATATGAAAATTAAATAAAATAAATTACCATGAACTATATATACAATATTACATTTTTTTTTTGATAAAATCGGGGCGTAGAAGCCCTACTATATTAATCTAGGAATAGTAGATCCAATCAGATCATAGTACAACAAAGTGTATAACCCCGACGGTGGGTCCGTTAAAACATCAGACTGTCCGTCAAATACATCTTTACTTAACCCATAATTTGCTAACCAGTCAGCCACACAATTGGCCTCTCTGTAAACATGAAGAGTTCGGACCTCCTAAGCTCTAGACAACAAATCCCTAATCTTCGCAATTAGATTGCAATTCCTGTCCCATGTAACTTTATCACCCCTCAGGAGACCAACCACCACCGTAGAGTCCGACTCTAAAATCACTTTTCTATATCCTCTATCCCATGTAAGTTGAAGGCCTATGTAAACTGCCTATAATTCAGCTGTAATCGAAGAGCAAATCCCATTATTCCTAGCAAATCCTGCTAACCAAGAACCCATTCCATCCCGAAGAACTCCCCCAACACCTGCTTGCCCTGGATTTCCTTTACTGCATCCATCCACATTCAATTTGACCCAATTATCAGGTGGATACGTCCACCCGACCTGCAGTGTTCGTTTACTGTTATTCCGCTCTACTGAACGAGTCACTTGATTATGTTTATGGTCCATTACCATCCGTTTTATAGCTAAAACAGTTCCATACCAATTACCTTGAGAAGAGTCAAAAACATTATTGCACCGCTCTTTCCATATGTACCATAGAATTATTCCAAATTCCATAGGCCATTCCACACTATTCACATCCCTTGTTCTACCGGTCAAATTTGAGATCAACCAAGTATACCAACGTTGGCTGAAAAATAGCTCTCTTTCCTCCACTTTGACAAAAACCTCCCATATCCTCCGGGCCTTGGGGCAATCTCTCAAAGCATGGACTACCGTTTCCACTTCATTTGTGCACTGTATACAACATCGATTATCTGTCAATCTACGTCGCCATCTCCTATCATTTGTCATAATGGCATTATGCGCCACCGTCCATATAAGCAATTTGATCCGCTCCATTCCTTTCCACTGCCATATAACTTTCCAAATAGGATCCTGGTCCATTAACCTCCTTTCACCTTGCAGACTGTAGGCTGTTTTTGTCTTGAAACTTCCAGTCGGTGATTGGTCCCAAATCATGCTATCGTCTAGCATATCCTGAGTAGGCGGGACATGACCTGCTATCTCCATCACAACTGGCATGAGGAGCAAGTGAGCAAATTCTTCACATTTCCAATTGCCTCTATCATTCACCATATATGCAACTGTGCAGTTACTTTTATCCAACGGAATTTCCCCAATTATGTGGCTATATAGAGGGCCATAATTGGCCAACCAACTATCCTTCCAAAATAAAATCTTTCTGCCATTTCCAAGATTCCAACTAGTATTCTGCTGCACAACATGCCATACCTTACAAATCTCCTTCCAAAGAACTGAGTCCCTGGTTGAGGCAATCGGGCAGTCATCTCTTCGATGTGGTTTTAAATACTTCTCTTTCAGAAATCTAACCCACATGCTATTCTCCTGCATTACTCCCCAAGCTAACTTCATAATAAAAGCTTTGTTCATTGTTTCCATCTTCTTTATCCCCAATCCTCCCTCTTCCTTAGGTTGACACAACTTTGCCCATTTAACAAGATGAATCTTTTCTCTCCCATCTTGACTCCCCCATATGAACCTTCTACAAATCTTCTCAATTTCATTACATGTATGTTTTGGGATTACCGCAGCTTGCATTGAGTACAAAGGAATGGTAGATAACACTGACTTACATAAATTAATTTTGGAACTATTTGAAGGTGGAAATGCATTTTTTTTAATTTATAAACAATAAACACTCAATAAATCTTGACAAAATAAGCTGTAATTATCTCCTTTTTATCTATTAAAGAGGTCGTGTGTATTTTGTATAGATAATTTTAGTGTAATATTTAAAATTCTTGCATGTATGGTGCTTAAAATTAACCAAACTATTTTAAGCTTAGTTTGATGTTAAATGCTTGATCATTAAATATTTTAAAAAATCACACTAAAACTAAGTAGATAAATTTATAAGATTTTTTAGGATTCCTAGAAAAAATAAAGATTATTTAAAATAACTTTTACATTTTTACTTTGCATTGTTATAATTCTTTGATGTTTAAGAAATTTTATTAATGATTGTGACATCTTGAGTTAAAAATATCAAAAACTGATTGTTTATTAATGAGTTTTTGGTCAATAACAACGGTTAAATAAAAAAAAAATAATATTGATCCAAAATACGATAATTCAAAAACCGCAGCCTTAATAGCTCGGGCATAGTTTATGAAATGAAACCCATTATCAGGGAAAGATCTAAGATTAAAGTTGCACATCTTTTTACTCGGGCATAGTTTATGAAGGGGATTGATTTCTTGAAGTGTTCATCAATATAGTCATGCAAAATGCTCTAGTGAAGATTTGCTTTAGAAATATTAAAGTTAAATAAAATAAATTACCGTGAACTATATATACAATATTGCATTGATGCTGTGTGTGTGTGTGTATTTTGAGCTGTAAGAAATGTTGGCCAGCGGTAGCACGGCGGCGCCCATCTTAAAACAAATACAATTAATAATGTTTGGCTTGACTGTTTTCTCGACGAATAGACGAAAGTGGCAACACCATTAGGAGAGAGGAAGAAAAAAAACGAACGTGTCTGCCCATTGGGCTCTCGTGGATAATGCAAGGCCACATAAATGGGCCTGGAGAGATCTCAAATGTCTTCCTGTTAGCTTATTTCCGTTGATGAATCATGAATCCTCTCTTGGATACTAGGGGCATGCTTCCTAACCATTTTTGATTTAAACATATACATATACATACATACATATACGTATACGTATACATATACGTATATAAACCGTAATAATCATGATTTAAACATAAGGAAATCATTTTCTTGTAAAATATGAAAAAAACCCAGGCCCATATGAGTGAACATTAAAAAAAAGGATAGTGGACTCTGGGATTTTCCTTTTCCTTATTTATTTATTTATTTATTTATTTTAATAGTCTTCTCTTCTGTTCTCTTCTCGTCTTGCCACTCCTTTCACTGCTATAAATATTGCAAGTTATTAATGTTCAAGGAATCAGAATAATGACGACGGCTAACCTTATAACAAAAATCTCAATCACAAACAACCCTATTACTTGGTCGGACCGACTCGTCACGACATGTCCCACCCCGACATGTCGTCTCAAATACTATTGTTGTTGTTCACGTTGTCCAAAACTACTGTCCGGCGCGTCACCTTCGCCGCACCGAAGTCATCCTCCCTCTTTTTTTCTCTCACATTAAAATTCCCAAACGTGAACACCAAAACCTAAAACGCACCTAATCAAACCAAACAGCCTCCATCGCCTTCTCCGTCCTTAACCTTAATCATCTATTGTTATGGAAGATCTGATCGAATCATCTTCTGTTACTCCGTCAACGACACCGCACTCTCGTCCATTACCCATCCGTGAAGATTGTTGGAGTGAAGAAGCTACATCTACTCTTGTTGATGCTTGGGGGCGCCGTTATCTTGAACTCAACAGAGGTAATCTCCGTCAAAAGGATTGGCAAGATGTTGCGGATGCCGTCAACACTCTTCACGGTCATACCAAGAAAACGCACCGTACTGATGTCCAGTGCAAGAACCGGATCGACACCATTAAGAAGAAATACAAGATCGAGAAATCTCGTGTCGTGTCCTCCAACGGTACCCTCACTTCGTCTTGGCCCTTTTTTGAACGCCTTGACGTTTTGATTGGATCTAATTTTAATTCGTCTGCTAAGAAACCGCTCTCACCGTCTCTCTCTCCGTCTCCTCCGGTGGCTCTCCCGCTGCATCCGTCCTACCGGAGGACTCATCAGGTTAGTTCTACTCCTTCGCCGCAGCCAGCGGCCCTGGCGGTGGCGTTGCCGCAGAAGAGGCCTTTGCCGGTGGATGATGGTGGTTATTTTAGGAGGAATTACTCGGCAATGGCAGCGGCAGCGGCAGCACAAGAGTCGGATAGCGAGGAGGAGGAAGAGGATTTTGAGGCAGGGGAGAGGGAGAGCGTAGAGGAGGACGGGGAGGGGGAAGGGATTAAGAGATTGGCCCGTGCGGTAGAGAGATTTGGGGAGGTTTATGAGAGGGTGGAGAGTGAGAAGTTGAAGCAAATGGTAGATTTGGAGAAGCAAAGGATGAAGTTTGCCAAGGATTTGGAAATGGAAAGGATGAGGATCTTCACCGAGACGCAGATTCAGCTTGAGAAGATCAAGAAGGGTAAGCGTGCACCGGATAATGAGAGGGATTATTGATTTTTGAGAAATCAACAACAAAATCGATCCTTCTTCATTGTGTAAAAACCTTTCGCTGTAAGATTAGGTTTTGATTTGATGAACGAATTTTAATGTTATAATCGTGGATTTTGTGCACAATTTGATAATGTTAGAGGAATTTAGTTACAGATGATGAAGTTTATTTTGTCAGATTAGTTCAATTTAGTTACTTTGTTGTCACCTATTTAATTGGCTTATCAAAAAGGTGGAGTGTCTCGAAGAAGGCCGCATGAGGCTGGACATGGTTGAAATGGAACTCTTACTGGGTATGGCAGAATTTAATGTGAAGCAGATGGCAATGTTGCTTGGTGACTTTCGGCAAAACAGCTCAGGGAAACAATACGGGGTCAACTGTTGGAGGATACTAAAGATGGGCTCCTGTTCACCTGTGGTTAGAAGGGCCCAATTTTGTTTCTAATTAATGTTTGCCGGTAGAGATGGCAATCCGAAAACCTATATGAGTACTGTGTTACACAAGAGGTTCTGGTGCCTGGTTTCAGAGAATTTTCAATAATGAACAACTAACTTGTTTACTTCCCGGTGCAAATGCTCTTCAGATTACATCATCTCGTGTATTCTTTATTTTTTCACGCATTATTCACACACGATGCACCTGAATCCTATGATGCTGTGGTTTTAGTTCTGATCTCCTGAATGCTCCTAGTTGTGGAGATTTATTTTGCTTGTTCTTGTCCGTGACAAAGTTTGCTGCAGGTTCTGTTTCTGACAGGTGCTATTGAGCTCCTCTTGTCTCAACGTGGTGCCTCTGCATAGCGATACACGATTCCATGTAGTTGCGATCTTTGTCCATTTCTGAATCGGTTGTGCACTTCACTTCATTGGTGAAATTTATTCCTTCTGGAGGCCTATTATTGATAGTCCTATCAGCCAAAGTGTTTATAGACCCTTGTTTTATTGTGTCCCCTCCCCCTCCCCCTCTTCTTGTCTGATGGATAGATTAAATTCTAATATGAAATTTCCGTAGCTGCCTTTTTGGTGATACGTTTTGCCGGTACTCCCCTGCGTGCTGGCTGGTACAATTATCTGCAGCAGATGGGGATTCTGGTTGAAATAGGGTTGTTTTAATATTTCTGGGATGCCGCAGCTGCTGCAATTAATGTTGGTATCTGTGCCTCTTGCAGTCCTTTAGTTAATCATTTATTTTTGTCAATTTCTATGTCATGCCAATATTTGGCCTCAATCAAGTGCCAAAGGTGCTGGAAAAGGTGCTGTGTATATAATAATATACACAGCATATTTATTTCCTGGCATGGAAAAGGTGCTGCAATCACCTGGAATAATTAAACAAGATTAAGATCAGCGTCCATGGTCCATCAAGCATATCGCAAAGGCTGAAACACCTTGTTGATTGCATGGATAAGCATGGCGGTGCTGCCAAGTTCACACCCTCCTGCTGTATGCAGTAATTTTGTCATACAGGATGGAATTGACCCGTCCATCAACTTCCAAAATATTCTCACTACCAGAAATGCCGGCCGTCGTTGATTTCCATATGCATACTCTCTCTACCACGCTATATAAATTCCTGCATTCATTCACAAAATCTATCATTTTATAGTTCTTTCCCGAGGGCGGAAAACAGCAGTTCATGTTTCCAACCTAGGGGATTATCTTTCTCGTTGGTCTCATCTCCGTGTTTTTAGCTTATCTCAAGCGTACACTAAGGAAGGGGAGCCACTAGGAACAATGGAAACTAATCAAGAAACCTATTTGAAACTTACCTTGTCATTGTAAAGAAGCCAGAGGGGGGAGTTTCTGCCGATGACTTGGACAGCTGGTAGCCTGGTACAAGTCATTTTTACCGGCTACCATTCCAAGTTCAAACCACCAAGAACGCATGGTGTATTCCTGCAAAAATGTTGCCGCTGAGTTTGCTTCAAAACTAAGAAGAAGCAAAAACTGTGGAAGATAAAGATGGGTTTTGTCTGCAAAGCCCCCCAAAATACCTTCTCTACATGAGTCCAAACTTTCTTGAGGTTGCAACAAAATTTAGGATTTTGGAGAAACTCGACTTATGGAATGGGAGTAATTATTGGGGTTTTGGACGCTGGAATATCTCCGGATCACCCTTCATTCACTGATTAAAAAGTGCCACCTCCAGCAGCCAAATGGAAAGGGAAATGTAATTTCAATGGAACTGTGTGCATCGGTGCAACAGATTCCATATCATCAAAAGCTGCGCCAGCATTTGATGATGAAGGCCATGGGACTCACACGGCCAGCACAGCAGCTTGAAATTCTGTACATAATGCCAATGTTAGGCAACGCTAATGGCACGGCAGTTGGCACGACACCTCTGGCTCACCTGGCCATTTGCAACGTTTGCTCTGATTTTGGTTGCTTGGACAGTGATATATTGGCTGCAATGGATGCCGCTGTTGAGGATGGGATGGTTCAGCGTTCTTGAAGATTCAATGGCAGTGGGAGCTTTTGGAGCGACTCATACAGGAATTTTAATGGTTTGTTCATCAGGGAAATAAGGTTCATATAATGGTTCTTTATCATATGAGGCCCCATGGATTCTCACTGTTGGAGCAAGCGGCGCCATTGATGGAAGCATAAGAGCAGATGTGATGTGGGAAATTCCAAGCCTTTTTTTGGCGAATCCCTCTTCCAGCCAAATTCACCTCCATATATGAGTCTTATTTACACAGGCTCTAATGGTTCTGAATCAGCAGCATTTTGTGCACCGGAATCACTGTCCGATATAGATGTCCGAGACAAGATTGTTCTTTGTGAAGGCGGTGGCGGGACAGCAAGAAGTGACAAAGGACAAACGGTGAAGGATGTCGGTGACGCCGCTATGATTCTTATGAGTGACAAGGAAGGATAGTGGCTACAATATCTTACTTAGCAGATGCTCATGCACTTCCTTCATTCACATGTGAGTTATTCAGTGGGTTGAACTTGACGTTGATGAAAAAACTCCCTTTTAAGATGTTATTTTATTATTTTAATGTCTTGATACAAAAAGTTAATATATATATATATATATATATAATGAATTTTTAATTTAAAATTTTTAATTTAAATTACTTTTAAAAAGTAATTTATAAAATCTCGGGACGTGGTCTAATCATGAGGGTTTATCATGGTATCGTATCCCAACTTTTATGGATCCCTTCAAAAGCCATAAAATCTCAAAACCATAGAAACTTTTTGTTATTCCTTGTGTCCAACTTGGTGAAGAACTCCATTCTATCTCTCCCTCGTTAACCTACGCCACATCACCAAAATCTGCTACTACGGCAACCTCATTGTAAACCTAGGCGGCAGACAACTCTGGGCGAAAGGCTTTTTACCTGCTGCTATCCATAGCAGGCCATGCCAATTGCCAACCAATCAAAAGCAAGTGATCGGGAGGTATTTGATAGTGTTTTAAAAATATTTTTTTTTAAAATTGTATTTTTATTTTTCATTTCAAATTAAAAAAAATAGTGTTTTTATATCATTTTATATGTTAATATTAAAAATAATAAACAAATTTTAAAAATTAGAAAATATATATTATTTTAATATATTTATAAATGATTTTTTTTTTCAAAAACAACTTTAACTGTATTATAAAACAGGCAACGCAGCTGTCTATAATGTCAACTCTAATGA
>CM063588.1:6094097-6251405 GCA_032356905.1 Salix exigua | reverse complement strand
CTCCTTTTTTCTTCTCTTTTCTTATCTGATTTTGTTCTCCTTGGCAGCTCAAAAATAAGTGTGCCCTGCCCTTCTAATTGGGTACATTTATGTGGGCTAAATGCACACAAATATTTGGGCCATCCTCCTCCTAAGAGGAAAACCCAAACCCAACACTTCCATCACAGAAGCAGTTTCTGGGATAGCTAATCCGCCGCCACCACCAATTCCATGCCCTCCATTCTTACCGCCGGAGTTCCTTGCTAGCAAATTTGGCACAACTGTGAGGAGGACGCTTCAGCTTTGGAAGGTCCTGGTTTGCTGGAAATGACACCAAGATGCTGTCTTGTTAGAGATCAATGGCATCATATTATTTACTTGGCTCTAACATCATCAAGTTTTGCATGAATCTAAGAATCTCTAACTATTTGGATTGGAATCCATAGATTGATGTGCAATTGCCATCCCTAAAATCTTTACTTTTTCTTCACACATGAAAATTCAAATGTACATAGTACTGAACACATCTCCTTTGCCTCCCATGTCCTCGTTTCTGTAACTGTTGCGGAGATCATTTAATCGAAGGAAATATGTATTCTACTCTGATTTTGACACGGTTTCTATTTCTGCGAGTTTAAAAAAGATTTGTAAAATGTATATAAATGTTGAAATTGTCCAGCATTTTTTGTTTTCCGGTTCATCGGAACTCTTTTCTTTTTTATAATCAAGGAATAAATTCGGACCTCATCCCTTTTTAATGGCCACGTTTGAAACTCTATAGGTCTTGAAGTTCTGTTTATTATTGCTTTTAAAAAATATCTAACATTTTTTATTTTAAATTTATTTTTTTAATATTTTTATATCACTTTTATATTATATGCTATTGTAAAAAAAAATAGAAATAAAAAATAACATTTTGATATATTTCTACATGAAAAATACTTTTAAAAGCAACCTTACCACATTTCTAAATATTACTTTTAAGCTTTTAATCTTGAAAAGAAAATGAGAGATCTCATAGATATACTACTACTTTGCTTTCCTCCCTAAACCAATCACTTTTATGTGTTTCTTTTTTTTTTTCTAAAGAAAAGATGAAGAAATGAAGCTCTCATGGCTTCTGGAAAATTCGATCAGGATAGCCCTTTTTAAATAAGATCTTGCCCTAATTTTATTAATTCCCCCCCTACTATTGTCCCTTCCCCATTTTGGTTTGTCGTATTGCACTTTTATTTTTAGAATCTTCTTTTAAATCTTAAATTAAATTAAAAAAACGTATAATAAAATCCTCTCAATCTAATCCAACGATTAAATTAAAAAGAAATGTCTAAAATTATAAAATTAAATACTGAATAATTCTACACTGAAAATTCAAATTTTACATACCATTTAAATTTACTCAAATACTTCTGGGTCCTTAGAATAATTATTAGAGACTTCTATTGATGATTATTCATTTATATAAGAAAAAATAAATTTAGGAAACTAACTGAGATTTATAAGTAAATCTGCTGTTTCTTCATTCCATTTCAGTTTGGAATTTGATTTGGTTCATAAAAAGTTTAAAGTTAATCCAAAAACAATATAACCATTAAAATAAAAAAAAGAGAGAGAAAAATTATCTCTTGGTAGGGAAAAAAGAAATTTTTCTAACAAAAAGAGATAAACAAAACAGCATACGCTCCGTGTAAACTCTTAAGATCATGTTCATGTTTCATTGGACTCAAAAAACACTCTATTAATAAACCCAGCTTAAGGCCGGAAAAGAAAAGGGAAAAAGAGAAAGAAGCACTCACGAATAGACCACAATAGCCCCCACATCGTTTTTTCTTCTGAAAGAGTCGTTACCTTTCAAGGACATAATGGGGTTTTTAAGGTAATTATATTAACCCATAACTTAGAATCGTTAACTATAACTATCTAAATCAGAGGAAAACCGAAACGAGAAAAGATTAGTGGCATTTCAGACAGAAGGAAAACCAAGTCCCCCCTGCCCGCGTAACGAAACAGGGTGCTCAAGGGAGAAGCGAGAGAGAGTGAAACATTGGAGTAGGGAGGTTAAGGAGCATGGGAGATCTCTTTGTATGGCTGATAGCCTTCTTCATTCTTATTGCCCTTCTTGTCATCGTCATCTTCCAGGTCATTCTTCGAACCCTTTTACTAGTAAATAAATTTGGTGAGTTTTTTTTTTTTAATGTTATTTGTGTCTAAATTGAAAAGATTAGACCCCCCTTATTTTTTCTTTTTTCTTTTTTTATTTCGTGTGCTTATTGGGTTCTTAGTAATGTTACATTTCGACTGGGATTTTAATCGCTTTTTAATAGGGTAGTTGCATAACTAAATTTGTCAGCTTGTCGTCCACTTCATTCTCATGGGTTGTTTACTTGTTTATCTGATTGGTTTTGTCCAATTCACCTTTCAACTTGATTAGGTCGGGTATTTATTGTTTTCTGTGGATTATAAAAATAGTGAAGACTGCTTCTAATACTAATAATTAAAAAAAGCCTCTGCTTTTAGTCGAGTAATTGTAAAAAGTAAGGTGATTTTAGACGGTGATTGATTGCTAAACAAATTCAAAGAAAAATGCGTGGGAATTGCTCCATGTATGGATTAGTCAGGCACTTGTTCGCCTGTGTAAATCGAGTAATACTAATAATTAAAAAAAGCCTCTGCTTTTAGTCGAGTAATTGTAAAAAGTAAGGTGATTTTAGACGGTGATTGATTGCTAAACAAATTCAAAGAAAAATGCGTGGGAATTGCTCCATGTATGGATTAGTCAGGCACTTGTTCGCCTGTGTAAATCGAGGTGTTTGATGTTGGCAAATGGATTTTTGACATTTTGAATAATTTCGTTGCAGCTTATGGCCTTAGCAGATCTGGAGTTTGATTACATCAATCCTTATGATTCCTCATCCCGGATAAATAAAGTGATTTTGCCAGAGTATATAACAGAAGGGGTTTTGTGCTTATTTTTTCTCATTACAGGGCACTGGTGTATGTCACTTCTGTGTATTCCATACCTTTATTACAATGTGAGGCTGTAAGTTTTATCTTCTTCTTTGTTCTGCAGAATTATACTTTGCCCGTGTCCAAAAAGTGTTGTTTATCTGTCTATGGGATAAAGATAGAGATGTAGCTTTTAAGAGGAAGGGAGGTGTACTGTATATTAAGACTTAAACATATATTGCCTACCAGTGAAAAGAGTTGGAGAGAAGCATGAGATGTACTTCAGAAATCCAAAAAAAGTAGTTGGGTACCTATAGTCTTAGAAGGCTACAATGCTTTAGAATCACAGCCTTGATTTCTGCTTAGACTTCAGGTTCCATGCTTGGAGCCATGAACTCATATTAAAGCAACATATTTGTATCCCTATGAAGCTGAGGGTATCACGAGCTTCACACAGTTTCTGAGTCTTGCTCTATGTTTATTCCATGTTTGTCAGTCTATCTATACATACAGTCACTTATATAATCCAGCCATGTCTGTATTAGAGATAGTCTGTTTGCCAGATGAACGCTGCTTGGCAATTTCAAAAATTATTTTTTACATTTAAAATAAAAATTTAGTGCTAGATCATTTGATGTGCTGATTTCAAAATGATTTTAAGAAATAAAAATATTATCTTGATATATTTCACGAAAGAACTTTGAAAACTATCGCCACATCCCAAACATGCATAGACTGTCAAAATTCTGCCAGTACTTGCAGTGGATGCAATAATGCTTGTTTTTTTCCCTCTCATCTTATCCTTGAAAAGTTATGAAAAGTGAAATCATAATTATATTATCATATAATTTATAATTCATTGAGTTGACATGCCTGTATTGTTAAGCTATGTTGCTGCTGTGAGATTCTTAAGCTATGGTTTATGAGTTTTGGGGTTGGCGGGTCAGGATCTTCCAGACAAGTTGAATGATTTCTTATATAGTTAGGGTTAACACACTCTTGCTTATCTCACTGATAGAAGCAACCTCATGCATTACATAAAGGGATCGTTCTGCAAATCATTTCATTTTGTTGTAGAGATCACATTTTAGGAATATGCTAAGCTTGTACTTTGCTGGCAACGTGTGATAGAACATGATATGATTTGCTTCTTCTATCTTTTTCATTCTTTTGATTAGTTACACACAAAGACAGCATTTGATAGATGTGACTGAGATATTCAACATGCTCAGCTGGGAAAAGAAACAACGACTTTTCAAATTAGGCTATCTCATCGTTCTCCTGTTTCTTTCGATTTTCTGGTGGGTGAAATAGTATAGCATCTACCTTTAAGATTATTGTAATCGTTAGTGAAACAACTAAAACAAGACTGTTTTACTCTTTGTTTACAGGATGATTTTGGCCGCCTTGGAAGACAGTGATTATGATTAGTTGGGATAATTGCCTGTGTTATTGAGGACATTCTAGATGCTGGGTACCATAAACTGCTCCCCTGTGCAAAATAAGGGGCTTGTTGTAACTGATATAGTTCCAGTTCAAGGGCTGTAAGAATATTTAAAAAGCTGTTGACTTATTGAATAACATTTGAGGTTCCACTTCTTTTGGCTAAGTCATGTGATTCCGTGGCTTTCTTCTGGTTTCTTATTTTTACTGTACTTATTTTTGTTTGAATATCCTTCCTTGGTGACAAGATGAAGTTCAGTCCAGTTCTTGGAGCATGTCTTGAAAATAAAACAGCTGTAAGGAAACCCTTTCAATGAATTGATGTGGTTTTAAGTAACCTTCTTCAAAATGGTGGAAACCTCTCTTCCCCTGCCTGTTGGTTATTGCTATGGAGATCCTACCTTGTATTCTTAATGATGCCGTGTTCTCTTATATTATTCCTTATCATCCAAAATGCAAGAAAATTACTCTTACCCATCTTTGCTTTGCTGATGATCTGTTGGTTTTTGCTGCTGGTTGTGCTTCTTCTGTTCAGGGAGTAATGAGCTCTTTGCAGACGTCAACATGGTATCAGGCCTTAAATGCAATCCTTCGAGAAGTGATTTTTTCAGTGCTTGCTTTTCTTCTTCTCTTTCGAACGATATGCGAGATGAGTGTGGGTTTAAATTGGCAAATTGTCTATAAGGTATCTTGTAAATTTTTTTGATCACAGGAAGATTAAACTTGATGATTGTAATTCTTTGCTTGAGAGATTTTCATCAGGGTTGCATCACTGTGCTTAACATATAGTCTTTTGCAGGAAGATTGCTGCAATTAATTTCGTGTTTCATTTTTAGTATCTAGAACTATCTAGAAGCTTTGTAATGCTTTTCTTTAGAAAGGAAAGGAAATGAATGGTCAGCTAATGGTGCTAAAGTTGAATGGAGGGTTGTAACTCTTCCAACCCAGGAAGGAGACTAAAATCATAGAGTGGAATAATACTCGTGTGCTCGGAAATTTATGGAGTTTTATCTTGTAACCAGCTTCTCTATGGGAGCTTGGATTTATGCTTATAAGTTGACAGGAAAAGGTATTTGGATCCTGAAAATCCCATGTGACTGCTACTGGTGTTGGTGGAAATTTCTGAAATTCAGGGATTGTGTAGTAAACAACATCACAGTGGGTTCCATTCACCTGGAACCAATGAAACAATGGTTTCCATCCATCCCTTAGCAAACAATAACGCCATTCCATTCACTCAAAGCCAACTAATTTCATCTGTGGAACCAACAGCACGATTATTTTCATCCAAGAAATCAAAACAATAACCAAATGCAAATCTTCATCACTCACAAATTAATTTAAGAGATTTTATAAGGAGTCTACCTGCTTTTTCTGTGGCGTGACCTCCTCTAATAGATGATCAAGTTCCTGATGTCCCTCTCATTCACCAGGAGAATTTATGTCAACACATCATCTAGAATTGTCTCTACAACATTATTTATATTCATACCAAAACAAATAATTATACTTTTTTCAACTCTATTTTTTCCCTCCCGGACAGCTTCTTTTCCTTTCTTTCTCTCTAAAATGGTGTTTCCATCTTCTAGTTTAGACCCACAAGTATAACTCTCATTTTTATTTTATCCTCTCTTTTTCCAAGCTCGACAGATGCATACAAGAAGGGTTTTTTGGTGAGATGGTCTTAAAGAGAAGATAAAGGAAGCGATTTTTTTTTTATTGCTGGTCATTTTCTTCCTAGAATTTATTTAGGACATTAAATCCAACCATACTTTTTACCGGGGTTTATAATATGATTATCTTATTTTTTACCTAGTTATAAAATAAGATCATTAATATTTTTTTAAGGATATTTAGAAGATATCTTTTATAGTATTAAAAAAACTATTTTTCTTGATTCGTCATCATTGTATTATTTTTTTTATTGTGTTTTGGCTTTTTATATTCATAATATAAAATTAATCAAATTTATTCAATATCTCAAATTCTATATTATTTTTTTGCTATTTTTAAAACACTTTAATCACCTAAATATTTTTTTTATATTAAAAAAATTAACTCAGGTTTTTATATATATATATTAGAAACAAATTAATGCCCACCTATATATTATTATCCCACTGGGACAGAAATGAGAGCAAAGCCCTCGAATCTACTGCTTAAAGTTATAGTGCTAGACGGACCTCTCCTTGGAACAGAGAGAGCAGCAGTCTTGAGGGCAACAACATCTAAATCCGATCAACGCCACTCTCTTTCTTGACGACGGCAGCAACCTCTGAATCGCCGACTCCGTCAAAGAGGTCCTCTCTCCCCCTTTCTTTTGGTTATTGCTACTGTAATTGATTACACTATTTTTCTGGTCAAAAAAATTAGAAGAAAGTGCTAAACAAAGTCTTAACATGGATGCTTTCTGATGTAATTGAATGTGAAATTTCTGTTATCAACTACCATGTTCTCTCTGGTGGTGAAGCAATTATTTGGAAATCCGTGTTTTGGTCCATGGGTTTCCGTGGAAACCAACATTAAGATTCCTTTTGTTGTTCTGGCTCTTTTGTCTCGGTCTGATGTTGCTGTTTTTGCTTATGGTATTATATCAGTCCAGAAAAGGTGCTAGCTTTCAGATCCCTGAAACTTTTCTTTCAGTTCAGACTTCAGACTCCAACAAGATGGTTAATGCCACTAAAGGGCTGTTAATATCCTGGTAAATATCTCATGAACTTGAAACCTTTTCAGCCCAGGAAATTGACGAATTGTTTACTGGTGAATACATCTGTAGCCATTCACTCTTGGGCTGGCATGTGATTACCATCAATTTTATAATTTGAAGTCATTCGTTGTTTGTAATGGAATGCTAAGCAGGTGTATTGCATTTAGATGTGCGTATATTTCATGCTCGTGGTGGAGGCTTTTGCTCAGTTTCACCTTGCCTTGCTCCTATTTTTTTTCTTTCTGAAGGACTCTTGTGATTTTTATATTGTAGTGACATACCTATGGCACAATTCATCATCAATTTGAATGCTTCGCTACCGGCATCACAGAAGTTCATCATTCATATTTTGGACAGCACTCACATGTTTGTCCAATCCCATGTCTCTGATATGATACGAAGTGCAATTTCAGACTTCAGAGAGCAGAATTCCTACGAGAAGCCCTCCTAACTTGTCCATCTGTTCCCTCATTTATGGTATTTGTAGTATAAACATTCGATTAGACCATCATATCCATACTTCAGATCATCGATATTTCTATTTGCGTTTCTGTCATCCAATGCACACCAAAGCTTTCTTGTTAATGGAATGGAACAAAATATCCTCAGGCAATATCTGATTTAAGTTGGGGTCTACTTGGAAGGGTATGCAGTTGAAACCTGTTTTCCTGTATAGCTCCTGAACTAGCTGGCTGAGCTTGGAAAATGTAGATGTATATGATACTATACATCTATTTTACTGCACCAAATACTTCTTTTTTCTTTGTCAGGCATAAAATGCTTCGAGATAGAAGAATCATTCAATCTAATCTCAAGTTTAAGATCATGTTTATTGGTTTGGATGTCACACTTATTTTCTTTTCCTTTATTGTCTTTGCAACCCAACTTAACTTCAGTTTCCTACCCGCCCCAACGAAAGGAAGAAAAGGGCAAGTTCAATGCCTCTCCTCAAAATTTTGAAGCTGACAATTTGAACGGCAAATTCATATACCATCCTAACTTAAATCTAAAGGATGCATTCCTATTTGTTCTTTTCCTTTATGTTACTTAAATCTAAGGAGGTTATTTTTTTACAAAAAAAAACATGCTTTCTAGATTATAATAAGTTTTTATTTAAAAAGAGATTTTGCTTTTTAAAAAACCAAGGAAATTAGATTTTCTTGTCAAAAAAATAATAATTCCTCCTTAATTTAAACTATCGAAATCATTATGAATATTCATTTTAATTACACTGGATTTATATTTAAAAAATAATATTGTTAATATTAAAAGCTTTTTTTTCATCAGAATAAAAAAGATGCATAGATAAAAAAAGGAGACTTTGACTTATAAAATACATTTTCTTTTATATAATTTAAATCCTTCAAACTCTTATAATTATTTATTTTAATTATCATAAAATAAAATAAAAAATAGCTTTGTAATTTTCTCTGCAAAATTGCACGGAAATAAAATCTAGTGATAACTAAATAAAATGGAATCGTGCTTCCAAGAAAGAAATTATCGAACGTAAAACTAAAACCAACTTTTATTTTTTAGATGACAAGGCATCAAATCAATTTATTTTAAAATCTTATTTGATAAATTCTTAGGGCATCAAAATCATATATATATATAAACATAACATATTTTTAAAATGAAAATCACTATAAAAACTTACTTTCCAGGCATTACCAATGATATGGACAATTCTTAAGTCGAACCTCAAAATATACGGCCAACATTCGTTGAAAAAATAGTTACAATAATAGCGGCAACATTCTATCCAAACTTATTCGAAGCACCTAAATTTTCCTCCCAATCCTCATTCCGAAGCCCAAAGGCCCCAAACAGCACTACATCCTCTTCCTGATACAAAATAGGAAAAACAACACACGCACACACAAAATCACAGCCTTTGGGAGTGTGAAAATGGCATCCTCTCTTAATGCAAACCTCAATCAGCCTTCTCTCAGGTTCCCTCTTTCTCCGCCTACATAAATATGCGAAGTATGCAACTTCTTTTATCCAATTTAATGTTAATTTAGCTATTGAATTTCTCAGTTGTGGAACTAAACTTTATTCAGGATTGAAGCTTCAATTTCCAAGTTCGTTCCTTTCCTTCACTTTCTGCTCTTAATTTCAAAACCCATTTCCCCTTTCCCTTGCTTTCTAATTCTCTTTTGTTATTTTTGCCCCCTTTTGTTTTAGGTCTGTATGCAACTGGGAGACCTAATTTAACTGCAGAGTTTTATGGAAAGGTTAATAAGAACCTTCAATGCGGGTAACTAATTTTCAGTTTGTTTTTTCAATGACGCGGTTAGGGGATAAAAAATATTAGCCTGTGATAAACTTTGATACTCTGTAAGTGTTTGTGTTAGAGGGTATTGAATTGGAGATAAATGTCACTGATTTGTAGATTGAGTAAAAGATAGTGTAAATTTTACAAACACTTTAATTTTTGTGTATTTCTGGGGTTACTTGCTTGGATTATATTAACTAAAAATCTTTTTTAACTGTTGAATTTCAACTTGATTTCATAGTCATGGGAAAAGGTGATTTTATGGTCGAGGCATTGTGTGAAAGCATTCATCTTTTCGTGTTTATTGGCATCTTTTCAACTGCTCTTTAACTATGGAGAGATTGTATATAGCTGAAGTTTGAGTTAATATGCTATATTTTGTTGGTATATAAATGAAGACTAAAGTTTTGTTTTTCCTTTTCAATGTTCATGACATGTAGTTGATTCATGCTCAATATTTATCCTTGTGCAACGTTTTGTTTTGGTATACATGTTTTATGGATGGTACATTTCTCTGTTGACAGGACTCGTAATCAAAAACCAACTCGTGCAGCAGTTAAAATGATGCCTATAGGGACACCCAGGGTGCCCTATAGAACTCCCGGGGAGGGAACCTGGCAATGGGTTGATATATGGAATGCCCTAGTAAGTGGAGCACTATAGGGACCTTGTAGCTTTTGTTTATTTATTTTATACAGGTTTAAAACTGACCAAATTCATTGATTTCAGTATCGAGAGCGCATTCTCTTCATTGGACAAAATATAGATGAAGAGTTTAGCAACCAGATATTGGCCACAATGTTATACCTTGACACAATTGATGATTCCAAAAGGATGTATTTATATATCAATGGTCCTGGTGGTGATGTGAGTCCTTTGCTTAGCAATTCCTCTTTGAAAAAAATATGAAGTATCTTCTCATTTGTATTCTTATTGCTTCTATTATTGTGCTCTCCTTCTGAAAAGCTTCTTATTTGCAGCTTACTCCAAGCTTGTCCATCTATGACACCATGCAGAGCTTGAAGAGTCCTGTTGGTACCCACTGTGTGGGATTTGCCTATAACCTAGCAGGCTTTCTTCTTACAGCTGGGGAAAAGGTAATATTTTTACTATTGGAATCTGCATTGATGAAAGTTTTCCTTCCGGTACCTAGGGATGTGTTGTTATTGATTTTGGGAGGCCATCTCATAAAGGCATCTAAAAAAATAAAATTAAGGCCTCAAGG
Source organism: Salix exigua (assembly GCA_032356905.1). Taxonomy (NCBI): domain Eukaryota; kingdom Viridiplantae; phylum Streptophyta; class Magnoliopsida; order Malpighiales; family Salicaceae; genus Salix; species Salix exigua. The sequence continues at coordinate 6,240,824 of CM063588.1, read as the reverse complement.
GGATTTGGGATTTTTTTTTTAGCTTTGGTGTTTTGAGGGGTGATAGAGACCAAAATCACCCCTAAATTCACCCCTGCTATTACCCATCTGGTCATTGTGAAGTCAAGACAGCTCTAATGTGGTATAGTTTTGGGGAGTGATTCCGATAACTTATTAATTTGCAAGGTTCAATGAATGTTGAACAGCAGCAAATATCCTTGCTGTCCACACTTTACTATATGTTCATATAATTTTGTCGATGAAAAGACCTGATTGGATTTGTGTAGGGTTTATCTGATCAAGGATATTAAGCTATGCCCCTTCAATTATACTCTTTACAATTCAGCAGCTTCATGCCATTCTTATGGTGTGCTTTGTACGATTTTTTTTCTGTATCAAAGGGAAATCGCTCTGCAATGCCTCTTTCAAGAATTGCTCTACAATCACCAGCTGGGGCTGCTCGGGGTCAGGTATGGATGTCATCTCTCATTAAAAGTTGTTCTAGATATTATCCACATGTAATTTATTGTACATGTTTGGGATGATATGAAACATGTGACATTTTTCTCACAGGCTGATGACATTCGTAATGAAGCAAATGAGCTTCTTAGAATCAGGGACTATCTTTACAACGAGTTATCTAAGAAAACAGGACAACCTTTTGAAAAGGTTAGTTTCGGATTTCCTAGTATTTTGCTGGTTGATTCATTCTGTGACCTTGATTTATTGTTAGATATGTTATTGGCCTAGAGTGAACTCTTTTCATGTTGGAATCTCTCTTTGAAATACTAGGTGAACAAAGATGTGCATATAAATTTCCTCTTTTAAAAGTTTATTTTGATAATTTTTGTTCTAAAAATCTTCTCATCTTACAGTCTATTTTCTCATAATTTCTTTAAACTTGCATTTTTGGATACTTGTTACTCTGTCTTATGGTCTGATTCGCTTAAACACATGTTTTACTACTGAATGCAGATTAGCAAAGACTTGAGCAGAATGAAGCGCTTCGAAGCCCAAGATGCCCTTGAGTATGGTCTCATTGATCGCATAATCAGGCCACCCCGAATAGATGATGATGTAGGTCCCAGTGATGCATCGGTAGGTCTTGGTTAGTGTATATGATGGTTGTTATTAGCCGATGGGCATTATCAACCACCAAAATTTTCTTGTCTGCTCGTACAACTAGCTGTTTAATTCAGAATTGTTTGAATTAACTATCACCTTAGTCACAGCTTTTTGAAGGCATGAAAATGTCCAAAATGGTATGCATTTTAAAATGTTTGCAATTGCATATATATCCCAACAGGGCTCCCATTAAGGAAAAGGTCTGACGGGTTTGTTTTTCTAGTACTACATGCTTCATTTTTAGCTCTCCGAATCAATTTTCTAGAAAGCATGCTCAGCCTAAGAAAATGTTTGCATATTGCATGATGAGGAATGTATATTTGCGACATTTACTTTGGCGTGTATTATTGTCATGGAACACTTGAGTCGAGGTTTGAATGTAATTGAAGTATCCCAGAGATCATGTTTCTTGTAGCTTAGAATCTTTACCTTGAAATTTCGGTGAACTAAATGTAATAAAATCATTGTACCCTCTACAAGGATTCGTGAAGCGAGCAGAGTAGCAGATTGTCCTACATATTTGTTTCATCTGACCGGGTCGGTGGCACCACTGATCATGAAGATGATTTATATATTGGTCCCTTAACATTTCTTCCCTCCGTTCTTAACTAACTTTTAACAATGGAGTCTTCAATTCTCTTCTCCAAATTTCCATCGATTTCCACATCAACATTTTGCCAACCAAAATCTCAGCAGCACTCACATTGTTGCTGAAGTCTTTATCACCACCACCAGAACAGCTGTTTCTCTCGCCGTCATCATTGTCTCTGCCAGCGCCATTGTCCTGGGCCTTCTGATTATTGTGGCTCGCACCCTGAATGTAAACATGTGTCTCCAACAGCCTCAAATGACGATTCAGCATTCATCTTTGGATGGCTAACAACTCCAGAAGATTATGACCAAAATTAAGAAGCTGGACATCAAATACAAAAAGACAGCAGATGAAAAGTTCAAAACCAGAGCAGCAACTAAAAAGAAAGTTCAGATTAGATGTGCTGGTAAGGCAACAAGCTTCATTTCCTTGTGCAAAAATAGATGATACAGCTAACCAGATAAAACCTGGTGAGAAAAAACTGAAACATTAAATTTTTGATTAAACCGATTATAATATTTTAAAAAACTAACTGGTGCGGTTCTGTTCTGTTTAGATTTTTAACTCTAAAACTGATAAATCAAAATCAAACCATACCAGTTTAAATTTAAAAAATATAATGTAAAAAATCTTTATATTCTTCCGTTTAGTTGCCGACCGAGAAGAACTGAGCATGAGTCGGAGATCTTAGGTTAGGTTAGGGTAGGGAAAAGGACTTTCATCCGTCACTTCATTTATAATACCTTCTTGGCTTAGGCTTCCAACTGAACCTATTTCATAGCCTTTAGCCTGCTGCTAGCAGAGGCTAAGCACTGTGCGCTAAAAAAACACTGTTTCTGCCTTCTGTCAGCCTTTTTGTGGAACAGTCCATGAACAGCAGAAGTAAAGGGTTACTGTACATTCAAGAGTCTTCTTCCGGTTTTTTACGTTAAAAACCAAACCGAACTGAGATGGTCGGTTTAATTGTCTGATTGTTGAAATTGATTTTAAAAATATTTTGTTTAAAAATAATATTTTTTTTATTTTATAAAAAATATTTTTTATATCATCACATCAAAATATCTAAAAACATCAATTTTTTTAATTTAAGATAAAAAATAAAATATTTTTTTTAATTTTTTAACCGGATTCAGTTTGGTTTCAGTTTTTAGTTTTTGAGTTTTTTTTTCCCAGTTTGATTGTCTTAAACCGAATAAAAAATGTTCGTCCCTGCAATGCCGTGCTATATGCCGAGCTTTTCTACAATCATTTGCGGTATATAGTTGCATGAGGTTTCATATAAGAAAACAAAAAATAAGTGAATTTCTCGGAAATTGTGTTGTGTTCTTAGTAGGTTGGTTATACAGTAATTAATTGCATAGAAGTTAAAAGCCAATGACGTGCAGTCACTCAAACTTTCAAGCCTAAGTTAAAAACTTCTTCACAGCTTCTTAGATTACGGTGTGTATGCTGGCCACGTAACGTGTTCTCATTGCATCAATCTAAAACAGATCCAAGTTTACGCCAATTCAAGTACAAGTTAAACGTGGATAGGTGAAGCTTGTAAATCCAGTCAAACAAAGATCTCATCTGATGATGATTTATACCATCCTACTTCCTGCTCTTTACATGCCCTAGAGGGGCTTCTGAAGCTATTTCAAAAATATTTTTATAAAATTTGAAAATTAAAAATTATTTTTTTTACATCAATTCCCAAATCGGGCAATTCAAACGAGACTTGAAGGAGTATAGGGAGACTCGAAGGAGTATAGGGACCAGAGCTCAAGCTGGCCAACATGTTCGGTGTCCATTTGGATTGCATTTCAAACATTGTTTTCAAAATATTTAATTTTTATTTTAAATAAATATTATTTGGTGTTTTTATATTATTTTAATGTACTGATATGAAAAATAATTTTTTAAAAATAAAAAATATTGTTTTAATATATTTCAACACGAAAAATATTTTAAAAATCTACCCCAATTACTCTCCTAAACAGTAATTCCGAGGCATGTAACTGGAACAGGCCCCAGCGACCTGCCCTTTTCTTATACTTTTATTAATAAACCTTTGGCGAAACTTCCTGCAATTAACTTCTGTCAAGATAGCGATCCTTGGCATCTTTTGACAAAACACCCTATTTGACTTAGAAATGTGACACTTGCTTCTGTACAGATCATATGTATTCTTTTATAAAAGAAAAGTATATATACAAGTTTTTTATTATGTTTTTATAAAAATAAAAAAGTTTATATAATTTTAGATTGTTTTTATGTAATACTAAAAAAAATAATTTATATATATTATTATTATTATTATTTAAACAAAATTTTAAAATATATTTTAAAAAACACGAAGAGGTATTCTACAAAAAACAACCATGTGTCACAGCCAGGCCCCACTGGGCTACCTGTCGTACATACGTGTGCTTACGCGGGGTTTAGAACTCAGGTTGTTTGTATCTGAAATGTATGATCTCGGAGCCAATCTGATGTGATACATGAGTGTACCTCCTGCAGTCTTGCTGACAAGAGATAGGAGAGAACATAAAAACTCTCATTTTCTTTACAAATACACGTATTTGAAGTTTTCAACTCTGCCCAAATCTCACAAATGGAAAATACAAAAATAATGCGAACCCACTTTAATATTCTGTAAATTACCTTGGAATCCGTTAAAAACAAGAAAAACTCTGAGAAAAATACAAATTTTTTTTAAATAATTGATTGATTCCAGTCAAAGGACTTACAAGCATATTTATAGTGATAATCTAGCTCTAATTCTTGTTGTACAAGGAAAACACAACTAATTACTAAAAATTATCAAAAATAACAAAATTGAAATAATTACAGAAATTAAAACTGCTAGAAATTCTGAGCAAATCAAAATTGACAAAAATTGAATTAGACTTGGAAATTAAAAGTTATGGTTAGAACAAATCTTTTCTGATAAAAACAATAATTTCATGATCTAAACAATAGAATTCAGCTACAAAAAGATATGCATCAATATGTCTATTGACGATCACACCAAAACACACATTGACTATATAAGTTTTGTATCATTCTAACTTTTGACTATATAAGTTTCGTATCATGACGCCAAACTACTTGTTGTGTTCTCTCTCTCTCTATATATATATATATATATAAAGGAGAAAAATCTCAGAGCAGAATCAATAAAAGAATTAAAAACATTTGAAAATGACATTACAGTTATTTCCAATATTGCTACAAGTAAAGCACCCTTAAGTTCCTTTCAAAAGAGTAGTAGATGAAATGTTAGCAATAACAATGATTTTCAGTCCGAAGAAAGGCAACTCAAGGGGGGGATAAATATTACATCAGCTATTTTACATGACACGACAGCAACAGAAGCCTACCTAATCAGCTAGCTAAAATTCTACCTGAAAAAAAGAAAATAGGTAAAATCGACATGCCAGTACTGAAATATTTGATAAGATTACAGATAAAAAAACAACACAGGTAGGCGTGAAGGTGAGTTTCTAGGATCCGAGGTTGATTGCCATTGTCGTCAATGACAAACCTTTTGATGTAACAGTGAGGTCAACCCTATTGCCCCGCTGGCAGAGTTACATTAATGTCAGCCGGCTTGCTCCTTGAATCAGGAGGCAAAGAAGACCAACTATCTCCACGAAATGAGGAAGGAGAGAAGTTGATTTTAGGATCAGCACTAGAAATAGGAATGGCCGCAGTCAGCATGACACCTGATAATGAATCATGCTTCTGCTTCTTTGGCTTCTGCTCATGCTGGTTCCCAGCCAGAAAACTGCCAACTACAACCTGATCAATAGACAAGAAAAAAGACAAAGCGTGTCATGATCGAACTGTCTCAAAAAAACATATCCATGATCATCAATATTTCCTACAGAGTTTACACTGCACTGGGATCGAGGAGAAGGAAATGCGGAGGAAAACAGTGAAATTTGACAAGCCAAACCTGTACGGGACTCGCAGCTACCAGCAGACCAGCAACTCCACCACCTACAACTCGTCCATCTGGACTTGCTAATGAAACGCTCATCCCACCAGATCTGCTTCTTGTACCTCCAGTTTCAGTGGGCATAAACGAACCAGATAAAGACAGTATCTCAAAGCGACCCTGGGAGAAAAATCACAGGGAAAAGCCAGGGTTTCAGCCAATAATAAATTGATACTGGAAATCGCAAAGTACAAACAACACGAGGTGATAGACAGGGATAGTTAACAAACAGTCCTAGAATGTTTTTTCAAATATAATATTGAATTAGTGAGGAAATACGGCTTACAAGTTTATAGGGCACCAGTAAGAGGAGCAAAATAGAACATGATCCATTTTACAAATGTTATGTTTAAACTAAGACCTTTGTTTTAGATGAATAGCCAGCATCAGAACCCAAGGATGAAAAGCAGGAGAAAAGAATGAAAAGAACCATGGACATGAATGTAACACATCACCAACCACAGACATTTTTTCCTTTTCCATTCTATAAAGAGTTAAGGGACAAAGGTTTCCTGATTAGGATTGCCAGTAACTCTTAAGGAAGAATTGCAATCAAATTTTCTTGCAGAAGGCACCTTTACAGCAAAGACAGAGTTGTTTCAAAGAACTAAAAGGTGAGGCTCCAAACACCCATCCGTGCATATTGCCATTAAAGAAAGAATGGGAAAGGTTGCAGATAGTAATGTGATTGAAAAACCCGATAAAAAATTTTTTGAAGTGAAATTATTTTCCCTGGATACAACCAAGGGATGAACTGATATTGCGGGCTACATATTCCAGTGTGCAAGGAAAAATGATGAAAAACAACACGAAATGAAATGAAATGAAATAGATTGACCTTAAGCAGATCTAAGGGAGATTTAAATCACATAGCATGAGTGAGAATCAAGCATAAAGGAAACAAGATAATTCAGACATCTAAACTAGAGGACAAGATCATTGTACATGAGGAAGGACAAAACGCATCACCTCATATGTTAATGTTCCCCCAGAGGAATCAGGCTGACGAAGTGTAACACTAGAGATCACACCATTAGCTGAGAGGATGCATATAGCTCGAGGCCCTTGTTGAGAAAATGATATGACCTTCATTGTGACGTCCTAAACAACCAAAATTATAATTCTCTTTACATAAGTCAACACAGTCCTTAAAACCTAGGAAAACATATAATCCAATGTCAGAAGTTATGAAAAAAAAACCTTGATTTTGCAACTTTCAAGATAATTCACCAAGTATGAAGCAATCTTACATAAAGTAAAGTTTTTTTATATAATTCTTTATGCCTTGTCTATTTTCGAAATACATGACAAATCCTGATCAATGTTCACAGCTACTCAAGATCCCAACCACATTTTTCAAACACAATTCATATTATGTCTGCCTTTATAATAACAAATGACAAAAAGAAAATAGCAATGTTAATACAGGGCATAAATGCAAAACTACTCTGGTTACGTTCAATATATACCTCGCCAGCATTGACCGTGATGATGTGGGGAGTAAAATTAGCACCAACAGAGCATGCAACCCATTCACCTAAAGGAACAAATTACCACAGCATCAGTAACCAAGACATGTGAATTCTCATTCTGCAACAAATTCTCAAATTCCAGACTTCAAGCAACAAAAATACACCTCAAAGGTAATAGGAAAATAGATGCAGAAATTTTAAATTCAGAATTCTTACTTAATAGAAAATCAGGCAAAACATCATATTTGGGGTGGTCTCTTGGGCAATAGGATACCCAATTGATGTGGCATAGAATACATGAAATCTTATGGTGGCATGGACAAAGAAAATAGTTGTCATTGCCTTCTATGGCAGCATTACCAATAAAAATATGACACGCAAAATGCATGATCAAAGAAAAGTCCCATGCATCAATGGCTGGTATGAATTGATTACCAATATAAAGATATTTGGAGATCCTTCAATCTCCAGGTAGAAGTTCCTCTGCAACGGTATTTAAAGGCTCCTCCACCTGTAGGGCATGGATGTACATAACTAACTCAACCCACCTAGCAAAAGAAGAGCCTGTCTAAGCACAGAATCTCCCTAGTTAAGATAACTTAATGATTTGTCTTGTGAAAAGTTATTATCATGCTCCCAGCAAATGCAACACTCCTTCGAGTGGTGCAAAACCAATGCACCATGTAAGCCACTAGATTACTCATAGTGAGAATCTCCACTTATAGATCAGATTCAAAACTGCAACCTAAGAAACAGAACGAAAGTAGTAAAGGCAGAAAATGAAGCACTGTTGCTATTGGGGTAGACGATAATCTTTTAAAAGCTTAGGCTGCCTAGCAGAGGTGGTCTCAAGAGTTCAAACTAATGAGTTTTGCATTTGGAATAATCAAATACCAGGTACAATGAGGAACTATACTAAGCGAGTAATTTCAAGCAAACCCTTTTCACTTGAAAAATAATATGCAGATTTTCAGCAAACCGTGAAAAAATGAACTGACTTTGCCTAAAATACAATGCCAATAGCTTGCTGGAAATTGACTGTAATCTATTATATCGATGCCCTGCTCAAAAACGAGGGCACTGAATTTTATGGTCTCTGCTGCAATTTGCAAAAAGTTCTAAATAATGCAGCAACAATGAAGATAGTTACATAGCTAAATGGAGAACTACAAAATAATTACTACCATATTCTCTTTCATATAATCTAGAAAATTTTATTTCACAAACCAGCCGAGTTGCCCAACTCAACCAGAGATGGTAGAGATGAGAAGTCAAAACTTGCTACTCTGTAACTAGATTGTGCATGCTATGGCATTTACTATTACAGTTGACCAAGATTCTTCTCTTTCGTATGATCACGTAGGAAATTTGAGAACTGCTCGGGGGAAAAGGCCAACTTCAGCAAGTGAGAAGCAGCCCACGATGACTAAAGAGGGCAAGGCAGTAGGTCAAAACAAAAGATATAGATATTCTTACATCCAGACCCACTTGGCAGGAAATGATCACACAAGATATGAAATAAGAATCTAAAAGATAACCATAAAAACATCAGGAATACATAATATCGTAAACAGAACAAGCCATAAATGGCCTTAAATGTAAAAACAAATGGGAAAAAAAACTCCCTCTCTTTTGGAAGAAAATCGATAACATCTCTCTCTATTCCAATTCTTTTAACCATACATAACACGGCAGCAGACGTTCACCAAGTAACCAACAACAGTACCTTCCACAAATTCTTTCCCCAAAAACGGGAATACAAGCGCCAAAATACACTCTCTTAACAGCAAGATTCCCTAGTTACCACACCAACTCACATACCCTCACTACTCTCTTTCCTAACCCACTACAAACACAAACACAAGTATCAAGATCTCAACTATGATCGTTTATTTCATGGTCCGTTAAATTAGCCGGGTGTTGGCAAGCTGTACCAAACACCACTTTAATCAAAAAAAAATCTCAACTGAAGCATCATTTCACAGGTCCCACGTTCACAGAACCCTTACTAAAAACCACCCAATCTATTACATTGAAACAGACGAGTGATATAAACATCAAAGATCTAAACTTTAAGCCTAAAACAAGCACAAAAACCACTGAAGCTCACGTATCAAATTTCTACCAAGATTCAAACTTTAACCACAAAACAAGAACCCTTCGGCTCAAAAGGAATCCATAAAATTGGCAAACTTTCCATTCATTACCTAAATTCTCCAGCTCATACTTGGCTTTGCTCATTGGCTTTATTTTCTTTTGTTTCCCTGCTGAGAAATCAATCACCGGAGACGAAAGCGCTGGAGCCGCCGACGAAATCGGCTTCGGAGACAAGGCCACGGCTACACTCCCGTCCGGACCATACTTTCTAGGCCTCCCTCTCTTCTTCTTCACTGACATAGTCGCCGCCGCAGAAGGCGGGTTGGGCGGTGTAGCTTGCGGCAGAGCTGGTGGCGCAGATCCAGGTGTTGAATTTGGGTTGTTGTCCGACCTGGGAGCGATTTGGTAATCTGAGGGAGCATCGGATCCCACCACTGTAACCCCACCACCACCACTAGTACTACTTACAGTCGTTTCCATTCTTAAACCCTTTAAATTATTTTATAAATTAGTTTGGAACAATTTTCCTAAAAATCCATTTTGATTTTGAGCTCAAATCATCTCCAAATATTAGAAAGTTTCGTTTTTTCTTGAAAATTAAACCTATAAAAATCAAACGTTTTTATAGGAAAAAAAACTCCAAAATATAATACCCAGAAAGGAACAAAAAATGAAAGAAAAGCTGAGGATGAGCTAGAAAAAAGGGCTTTATACAGGTAGAATTTATTCCTAACCAAAAATTGAGCTGTTTTTATCTTAATTTCTGAGATTAGAGAGCTGAAGTTAAGCAGAACAGAGCTTAACTGGGTTTTAAGGGAAAAAAGCAAAAAGGAAAAGAAAATTGTGTTTTAAATTTTTATTTTTCTTCGAGCATAGAGAGTGATGAGAGGGGAAAGGAAGAATGGATTTAAGCTGTGAAAGTGAATTTAGATTTTTTGAATTAGTGGGGTGGTTTGAATTGGAAAATATTTTTTTTTTCTGCGATAAAAATAATAGGAAAGTTTGTTTTGTTTTTTAGTTGTTGTTGAGCTAATTTATTTCTTAACTTTCTCAAGTCTGTCCGAAATGGGATTAAGAAAACAACAACAATAATAATGGCAAATTGGAAATATATTTAATAATATATGTATATATATATAAAAAAAAGTTGGCATTGATGAATATATGTGTGTGATGATTATTGGAGATTTGTATTTCTTGTTAGATTATATAAAGATATTGATGTTTTGGTTGGAATCTGGTGGGAATTAAATAAATTAAAAAAAAGTTGAAAGTGGGAGGGATTTTCTTTTCTCTCTCCCTCTCTCTTCTCTTTTCATTTTTTTCCACTTTTTTTTAATTTTTTATAGGGAAAGTGACAAGAGATGATATTATTGCCATCATTTTAATTACAGTTTTCTTTTCTCTTGTTTAATTTTGAGTGAATGGCAAGTTAAATTAAGCTGTCAAGAAAAGAAAAATGTATAGAAAAGGAAGAAAAAACATAAAATGGAGAGTGTTTCTAGGCAAGCATGTCCCTTTTTATGGGGCCTGAATCTCGATAAGCATTTATCTGCTACAAGCAAAACCCACAAATCCATGGTGGTGTACAGCGCTACATAGCTTCCTATTTCTATATATTCCCTCTCTATTAAGCTCCAAATTCTGGCTGAATTAATTTTAAAGTAAAGAAAGAGCTCGAAAAGCAACAAAAAAACAGTACAGCGATTGCAATCCTTCGCTTGTGCCAAATGGATTTCATTCTCTTGTATTGTTCCCCTGGCTTGTCACTGATGCGGTGATGAAAAAGATTGACGATGAAAGGTGTTTTCGTGTTTATTATATGAATTATAGCTTGCGGATGGATTTCCCACTGCAAACTCATTAGCCTTCGTCGATCCATCTCATGGGTTTGCCCAGCCCAGGTCTCATCAGGATCGCCTCAGCTTAAGATTCGTAGCTGCATGCATCCTGCTGCCAAGAACTTGTCAGATTTCCTTTATTGCCGAACAGCGAGTTGTTTTTTGAAGTGTTTGCTGATATTTGGAAAACCTGTTGTGAATATAAGAAAATCCTCTTTCGTGGGGCCACAACATTTGACCTTTTAAAATGATGTTAGCGACAGCTTTAATATTCACAAACAAAACTATAAAGCATCTTTTCTGAACTAGGGTTATAGATTATTAATTACCAACAACAAGAGAAATAAATAAACTAACAGACTTTAGATAAGAACCAGTTAATTAATTATTAAATCGCTTGAGCATTTGAATAAATAGGGTGGTGACCTCGATGTATATTAGCTCCCACGACTTTCTTTTTTTTTAATTTCCTTTTGCATGCCATATGTATTCATATTTTAATTATTGGTCGGTAATCAGACCTAACTTTTGCATTAATTTAAGTGATGGGATAGAGAAAACTTGATATAACAATTAGAAAATATCCAAATTTCATATAAAGAAATTACCACTTGAAGTTAGTGGTGCTTACATTGCACGTCCATGTCAAAAAAAAAAGGAATCTCACAGGAGATGGAGCATAAATTAACCTTGTTTACAATAAAAGAAAAATAACTTGTTCTTGGCTTTCTGTACTTGGAAATTATAAACAAGAATTTGTATTATCTTAGTTCCCGGCTCTCCATTTAATGGTGGGCTATCGGCTTGACAATATGACAACTTTGGAAGAAGAAGATCACTGGCAATATATAGCTAGTTAAATCTAACCTAATTACACTTGACATCGCAGCCATGTTTAAACAAGCTTGTGAGCTGGAAGCGTATAGAGTCAATATAAGTTGAAATGACAGTCAAATGAGTTGTTGCTATCTAGGTTGGATCTTGATGAGAGTTTGTTTTGACTCTAGTTTAATTAATGGAGAAAGAGGGAGATCGATTCAGTTTTGTTTTTTTGTTTGGCTGAGGAGTCAAAAATCACGTGTGCATCAGGCCTTTTAATTTGTAGGGTATTCGTGCATCGATCAACTCCACGGAAAGATCAGTGCTGCCATGCTCATCTTGGGAGCATGGTTCGTGGTGGTAGAGGCCTCAGGCCGAAGCCTGTTTTTAGCCGAGATTATTAATTAATTAATTAATTGTGAGAAAAACGATCGATTTCGCAGTTCTTTTTTGTTATTAATTAAGGCCTGAGCTGTTGTTGTTTTGGAAATCTAAACACAATCAAAGTCAACAAACCACTGCATTGTATGAGAAGCAAACGATTGTTTTTACAAAAAAAAAAAAAAAAACAAATAGGTCCCATGAGCTCCCATGACTCGTCCAATTATATGAGGGAAAAAAAGGTCATCTCTCTCTCTCTCATTTCTTTTCCACATTTTAAGGGCAAAATAGGATTTTTAAAGTAATAAAAAGTCTCTGATTTTCTCACTCAATGCTTGGATTGGAGTCCCACCAAACCAGTATGAATACGTTGAACGTAATACATGCCGAAAATTGGGAATAGTAAGCTTTGCTGTCTCTCATTTTCCCCCACCAAAACTGATAACAACTCCAAGAACTATCGGCCGGTGATGACTCCATGTGTTATTGGATAGATCCCCATCTTGTAACCCACCGTCACGCAATGGAAGCTCCGATTGCACAAATGGCAAAGAGTAAGCTCAGAGCATCAGTGAATCTGGCTTTCATCTGCAGTCTGCTACTGCGACCACACCACCATTTTTCTCGTAATAATCCTGAAATGCCGGTTTGTTAACTCGAGGCCAGCCAACTTTATTTGCCATCCCCACCTGTATTGACTTGCACTAGATATTGCCACTTGTGTTTTCTTTGCTGGCCGGGTTGATTTTGTTTGCAACTCACATAAATAATGTTCAAGTGTTGCCTGTATGTTTTAAATTGTGTGTATATGTAACTCGAGTCATAGCTTCTATTGAGTCTAATAAGATAGTTTAATTTAATTATATGGTAAAAAAACAATAGTAAATGTATAAATATCAATCTAAGTTAATATTCCATACTCGTAGCCCGAGCTATGAGACCGAAATCACCATTATAAAAAATCATGAAATTCAACTCGACAATTTAATATTAAATTAAAAATAGGATCAAAAGCTAAAAGGGGGTAATTAAAAGGATAAATTGACATAAAATAAAATAACATAAGAGCCTCGAGTCAATCCAAGTTAGCATATCAAAACCATAACACGAATCGTGGGGCTAGGCTATCCTTGTAGAAAAACAATATAGCTATTGAATTATCCATAAACCTAGTATGGAATGATAAATTAGAAATCATTGCAATTTTTTTATATATATATAAAACTAATGGCAATTCAGGCTAATATTTCATGCTCACAGCCTATGATATGACAAGTAGATCATCATATAGAAAAACACTACAAAACTCAATTTTCAATAAATTGAATATTGAATGAATTAAGATCATTGTACCAAAATTCATTATAAAACTAGATTAATCTATTAAACTCACAACTCGGGTTATGCAATAGGGGAAATAGAATAAAAAAGCATGTCCAATATTGAAGGACATGAGACTAGATAACATCTTAGAAAGAAAAAAAGTAGACAACTTTAACTGAATTTAAAATACTGAAACATGTGACCTTAATCGTGAGATCAATATATCCTTGTAGAAAATAAATCAAAATAAATTATAAAGTTGAATTCTCAATTGAATCAATAATAAAAAAAATTAAAAAACATAAACAAATAGTTCAAATACACTCATGTTAATCAACATTATTTTTATATTATAAGATCGGAACAATCTAATAAAAAAAATAATGAAGTCTAATCCCCAATTAATCCAATATTGATAACTATTATTAATAATAAAATATTAAAACATGTGGAAAAACTAATATAGCTATAAACAATATTTTTCTCGAATATAATTATACCTCTCGAATTAATTTTTATGCAAATTTATCCAATAATAAATTATGTTAGCCTTCAATTTGACTTTTTCACGACGTCAGCCTTTTATTATATTGTGTTATTTTATTATTTTGTAGGGAATAACCTAGAAAATAGATTATAACAGGGACAATTTAATCATTTTTATTATTTAAACAGTAATGGTAATGATAATGGTGATAACAATAATGTATTATAATGATTGTAATGTTTATTGTATTGGTAATTATGGCTATGGTGCTAATAGTAAAAATAACCCTTAAAATTATATTAAGAATATCAATAATAACAAATATTATTATAATCTGAACAATTATAATAATTATATTCATGATGGTAATAATACTAATTTTGTTTCTTTCCTTTAATTATTTTTGTTTGTTCTTCAAATCAAATAATATTCTTTTTAAGCTGATAATATATTTTTTTGGTTTTGCCTTCAATCATAAGAACAACAATGAGAATAATAATTGAAATAAGTTATCATTCAATATTGTATTTATCAAGAATTAATTTTTACTCTTCTCTATATATAATATTTCAAATCTAATAACTTATCATTCGATGTTATATTTATTAACAATTTTGCAACTCAATATTGTCTTTAATTTTTTATTTTATTTCTTTAAAATTGTATTACTTAACATTAGTATTAAACACACAAAAAATATCCTATAATTAGTTTTTTTAACATTACCTAGCAAAAATTCTGCATAGGCTAATTATTTTTTCTAGATATATAACATTATAAGAAAAAATCTCACGCTTTTAATATTTGTTTTTTATATTTTAAAAAATCGTTGCGGGGAAGAGTATGATAAGTGAATCGTAAAATATTAAAACACGTGGAAAAACTAATATAGCGTTAAATAGTAATTTTCTCTTAACGCGGTCCTAAATCAGTCTTTTTAATACAGTGGTGACTGTGCTTAGAAGTCGGGCCATTGTCCAAACAAATCCTCAGGTCCCCTGCAAGTAAGGCCCCGGCATTTTACGATAATTTGTGCAGTCTGGGGTAATCCAATTTGCCTACTCGTAGGTGTATTGTATTCACCAGAAGGAAGGAAGGAAGGGGAGGAGCAGGAAAGACAGGATTGTTGGACCGTCTTGTCAATAATTTAGGTAGCAACAAGAATGGAATTGGAGCGGGTCAGCTTCAAATATATATAAGAAAATAAATAAAAAAGGAGATGAATGCCAAGGTGTTGGAGACCCTTGTTGCATCAACTGTCATTTGCGAGCCGAATTTTAAAAGATATTTTCTAAAACTTTGATTTGATTTTAGTTAAGTAGCTAGACATGATATATATTAAATTGAGGTCGGAGATGTGTCGCGGAGGTTTGCGTGGTGACTTTAAGGTTAGCATGTTACCTACTGTTAATTTATATTAAGATAATCACACAAGCATCTCATTCTGCTAGGTTAAGGATATGCTATCATCAAGATGAACAAATATTAGGTTTTATTTTCTCTGATCCCCTCTGATTATGGAGAGTTGTTACACACACACACACACACACACATTTCTATGATGAGCTGGTCTTTCCTCATCAATGAATAAAAAAGGGTAGATTATAATTCAGCCCTTGTGTTTTTTATAATTTTGTAAGATAATAATTTTATTTTTGAAATTCACAAGCTAGTCCGTTGACTGGAGCTTAATCATTTCTTAAATTTGCATTTCCCTTTTAAAGCGCACTTTTAGTAGCTGCGATTGAAGATTTTAATTAGAGATGAAGGACATATTTGAAAAGGATAAGTAAACTTAACTTGCAAACAGATGGAAGAATACAAGGATTTAAGATTGGATTTTTATATTAAAGTGATTAAATACCAATTTAATTAGTCGTTTAAGAAGATGCTAAAGAGTTGAATAATTTATTGATTCTACATGGATTGAACCCCCAAATAACAATTAAAAGCTTATCTTAGTTATTATAAAATAATTAATATTTTATACATTATTATTAATTTTCGATCTATAAAGTTTATGCTCGTATTCCCACAGCGATGTGCCAGCTAGTTTGTTATCTTGTCTTTATTCCAATTTTTCATTTCTTCGTAAAACTTTAAAGAAAATATGTTTAATTAGTCGTTTGGAATATCTTGAAGTTCACAAATTGATATTCTCTCATATGTTTGTATAATGATTTCACACTAGTAAAAACATGAATAATATTTTTAGAAAAATCATGGACACACACTCTGATACTATGTTAAGGAACCATCTCACCTAAAAATTTAAGTTTTTAGGTGAAATGTTTCTTAAGAAACCATACTTTAATATAAAAAAATGCTTGTTTGTATACTCTATTGTTTCATGTTGTATACAGAAGTGCAAAAGGAGAGTTTCAT
Organism: Salix exigua; assembly: GCA_032356905.1. Classification (NCBI taxonomy): domain Eukaryota; kingdom Viridiplantae; phylum Streptophyta; class Magnoliopsida; order Malpighiales; family Salicaceae; genus Salix; species Salix exigua. The sequence continues at coordinate 6,224,341 of CM063588.1, read as the reverse complement.
GAGAAAGAGAGTTGAATGTTATTTTATATATTTGAAGAATACACGGTGTATAAGGTTTATAGATAGACTATCTATAGCCTTCTCCTCTACTTACGTTATTTAAAACTTAAAAGCTATATCACAATGTTAACAAAAAAAATAATTAGCTGAAAGCATCAACAAGTAGTTTTAGATTTGAATATCATCATCAACATGCTCTCTTGAACATGAAGGTTGTCTCGCAGTAGCTAAAGAGAGTGATTATATTGTTAAAATAAATTTCATTACTCATTATGGATTTTCAGATATTGAATGATTCATTTGAAAATTTACCAATGACTGTCTTTAGAACGAGTCATATTCTAAAACAAGTTCATCAAGTAAATGCATGATGATATCTTCACACATTAAGGTTGTCTAGCAATAGTCATCTTGTTTATGAGACATTTGTATGCCATGAACAATCACTTATATGTTGAATTTTGTATATAAAATAAAGAGTTGAGATTGTACCAATTCAGCATGAGACTATGATGCAAATGTAGATGTTAGAGCCATTTAGACTTCATCGGAGGTGTTGTAATGAGCACCTTATGCCATTACCTTATTTAAAAGGATAGAATTGATACAACTAGGAATAAGATCATCCTGGGCTTCCTGATAAATATAAGATGGGTTAGGAATTATAAAATTATAAAATATTATAATGGTTTTATAAAGTTATTGAATAGTGTCATATACATAGTTGAAGGCTTTCTAACCTTTAAGGTAGGGTAACATGGTGGCATTTTAAACATGTAAGTTTAATGAGGTTAATGGAGGAGAATAAGTTGAAAATAAGAAAGTTGAATTAAAATGCAGTTAAAGTCGTGGAATTTCAAGAGACTAACGTTGTAAAAAAGATCAATTAGTTGTGAGTCTAATACAACTATAATATAATGTAACAGTGTATAAGAATAAGAGTTTCATGATAAAGAAAGTTATGTATTATTATACCTATTTAAAGAACACATAATGTAAAAGATTTAGTAAATGGACTATTATAACCTTCTCTTTTAGGTTAGTTATTTCAAAGTTAAAAAAAAATTATGATGTAGCAAACAAATAAATTAGCCCCAAATATTAGAATTTTGAATTCAATTGCCACCAATGTAGAATGATAGGTAATTAATAATGTTTGAGATAGTGTCATGGTGAATATATTAAAAAAAATCAGGTTTTCAAGTTAAAATAACTTTTTCCTTGTCATTGTCTAAATTTATTTAATACTGACACTATTAAAAATAATAAATTTTAAAAATTAAAATAATGTGAAAAAACAATTAACAACCAACTCGTATTGATTGGTTTATTTTTTGTTTTCATATATTAAAATGACCTCTGTCAGGTAACGATGGAAAATACTTTGGGCCCAACATAAATATTTATGAAACTGGACCGACCCTCTCCAAATTCGCGGGCAAACATCTAGGCCGTAAAAATAACGAAACCTTTCTGAAGGCCCATGGAATAATATAGGAGGTAAGCTGGCCCATTTATAGTACCTCTAAGACGCCCAGGCACACACTGAAGACACCCTTAAATAAATAGCCGTCCAAAACTCAAGGCCAGTGATCTACAATTTCCAGAATCACTCCTGGTTTAGCCTTTTGCCAAACAAATAGATCTACAGTTTTCTTTTTTTAATTTAAATCTTCGCTGTTGAATCAATTCTCTAACTAGTTCTTCGTTAACTTTGTAATTCGCTCCTTTTAACTTTAAAGAAACTCTTTGAAGTGTTTCATTAACACTACGAAGTTTTTTTTTCCATTAAAGATTTGAACTCTCATCATGCATATCCGACAGATTTCAAACATTCATGGAGTCAACTTATCAATGGCCAGCTCGAAAATCCTCAACTTGCTGGCATCACCAATATTATAAATTGAGCTCGAAAATCAATAGCTATTTGAGTTGATTAACTGGTTCGATCCTTTTCAAAAGGAAACAGTAGGAGTCCCTACAGATGACAACTAGCTAGGGAAGAGGGAGGCCATTTTTTGTAGCATCATTCGATGGTTTCTCAACTAATGGCCAATTGGGATCTTTCTACAGGGCCTCATTTAGATGATTCCATTAACGCACCTTCTTGCATCATAAGCTGGAAAAATCAAAGGCACATACATACATGAGCATATTACAACCAGAAAAGGCCGAAAGCAAGCATCTGGATAGATTCCAGTTACAAACACAAGAGAACAATATTTTAGTTCCCAAGGTTCTTACATAAACAAAATGTCGATAAGTTAGGTGCACTGTACGTGGTCAAAGTGCGGCGACATTGGAAATGATGTTAAACGAGGTTAGAAAATAAATGAAGTTAATTAAGCAGGCTAGCTACCTGACTGTTCATCTCTTTTGAGACATCCGGTAAAATTAGAATAAAACATAGCTACCTTTGAACACTATTGGAGTAGCCGTTCTAGAATTATTCAGAAAAACTACATTGTTAGCTAAGAAAGTAGCGTAGTGATTAATCCTCTTAAAATGGTGTCCTCCCGGCGTCTTGTTCTGTCAACGTGTAGTTGATTTTGCCGCTATAACAACCACCCGGCCGAGGCGGCTAACGTGGTCAGAGCCTTTTATCCTTAAATTAGTTGATGAAGTGCCAAGACTATATGCATACATGGTGGGTTGTTCATATAATAATTTAAGAATATTATTTGACTTGTAAGTTTTAGAATTTAACTGGTCATCAATTGATGAAGAATGTGATGCTATCAGAGGGAGCTCGTTAATATATAAGTCAACTACTGATGACGAGAACAGTATTCGTAGTTGGAAGGATTACTCTATATAGAGAGATGCTGGGTTGATTTTTATTCTTCTGACTGTATGTAATATTCTTTAAGGATCGCTTGTCTATTCCAAGTCCAATGTGTAGTTTCTAGAAGGAGAAAAGATTACTTCAAAGGAAAATGCCACCATGACACGTTGTGCTTCCCTGAGAATGAGATACATACATATATGAAATATTCAGACACCTGCCACTCAACTATGATCATATTTCTTAGCATTATACCAGTATTTTCCAAGACGGCTGGAATCTCCTTTACCAGCAACGAAATAAGAAAAGGAACTGGGAGGCCATACTATTTTTGCTAGAATAGTAGGGGCATGCGTTGAGATTCAGGCGTAATAGATGCCTATCCAATGCACTTTGCATGAGCAGGAACTGCAATCCTGCAAAGCTGTGTGAAACTAGAAAAGGTCCACTAGCAGGAATAAAATTAAAGAGATTCTTGCTCGCAAAGAAAACAGCTAGTAGCATACAGAATAGCTAGTCTGGCAATAAAGCACTCGCTTGTTGGATTCTCCAGCAAAAGGCGTTCAAGAAATTTGGATAAATGAGATTATAGAAATGGAACTAAACGACAGGTATACTTATATCAAGAAAAGCAAGCCGAATCTCATTAATATGAACACGCAGTTGTTTTCATTCCATTGTCATGCCAATCTCAACTTATCTTCTGTCCCTTCTTGGTCAGCTAGCATAAAGATATTAATTAAGCATCTGTTTTTCATAAACTACGTTCCCATTGCAACTGAGAGATACGGGTGGCTAGAACATTACAGTGGTAACAGCACGTATGTCTAGCTACTAAGCTTGCACAGACCTTAAAATATTGTCATATTCTTTGCCTGCATGGAATTCCAGAGAACGCTCAACGCCAAACAAATCATATATTAAGCTAATTTTGTCCTCTTAGAACCACTCCATATTTTCTTGGGCCGCTTCTCAGTTAGGAGTAAACCACTATGGGTGGTATAGGTTCTTGGTTTCTTGGGGTTTTTCCCTTTTCTTTATAGAAGTTTAATACTTGCTGGATTCCAAACGATCAAAAATTAGCAAAAACAGACAATATTTCATCTATCCCCATGAGGTACACAGTTATTGAGTTTAGTTTAGTTTATGGTGAATGGAAAACTCAATTATTCCAAGTGTATATCTTTCTAAAGCTGATACGAGCTAGCATATTGTTTCATCAGGGGCTGGGAGATTCGAGGTATATTCACTAATCATGTGAACCAGGAGGCCGCCAAGCTGTTGCCTTGAACAAGCTTCTGAGTTTTGATTAGAACCTATACTCCTTTCTGACAATGCTGTAGACATTACCGAGGAGATTATTTTTCTTTAGCACTAAAAGAATCAATCTTGTAGAATCGAGAATACTGGGAGTGGGAAGCAATTGCTGGCTATTAAAAGTCACAAAGGGGGTGGGTATATATTTGGTTTTCAGAAAGCAGGAAGACTCGAGTGCTGACTCTGGAAAACCATCCCGCATTAATTTGGAACAAATGCTAGCTGGGATGGTCTGGCAATATTCTGCTCGCATTCTTCCACCTTCATTTGCGAAGTAAGGTAGCTGCCTAGTGGGTAACTAATGCTGCCCTGTCCCTTGGCGATAAGGTTTGCTGACGCCATAAATCCTCTTTGCAGTTTTACTCTAATGATTTTTTAAACTCTTGCCTCTGGTTAGATTTAAAACTTCCTCGTAACAGGTTATTTTTATTTCATTATATGAAAATTAAAATAGGTATTTATATATTAAAAAAAGAAATAATTGTTTTTGTAAAATATCTTTTTTCTCTGTCAAAATCGTGTTTTCTCATTCATTTATTTTATTATTATTTTCCGTATGTTTTATTAAATAAAAACGAATAGTAATGGAAAGAGAGTATTCATAAAAAATCTAATAAATTGAATCTAGAGGAACAGATATTTTTTTTATAATTAAGCACTCCTTCCTTATTCATGTATTTGTTTTTCTTAAAACCAATATGGTTTTTTATTAAAATAATTATTTTTAAATAAAAAAATATTTTGATAGTGGAAACGAGTTTAAATAAAATAAATATAAATCTGATTATTTTTACAAACTTGTATGAATAAATCAAAGAATAATAAATCTAAAACAATTATAATAAAATAGAGAAAGTAGATATATAAATTAATTTTTTTGAGAAAGATGGTTTTTTAACCAAACTTTTCTTCTCTCATTCATATAATTATATTTTTACAACATATTATTTTATTAGCAATGTAATTTATCATAGAAGAATTAATGGCAAATTAAAAAATATTCTTAAAAAATATAATGACTCGAGTTAAAGAGAGAGATATGTTTGTTTTCTTATCCATATATTTTTTTTATATATAAAACATTTTTCTTTGTTAGAAACATCCTTTTTTAAATAAAAATCTTATTATAATTGTGAAAAAAAGTTTGAGTAAAACAAATCCGAAATCAATCATTTATATGCACCTTATGATTAAAAATAAGAATAATAAATACGAGAAAAAATATAAAATAAAATCGTGATAAAAAAATAGATATTAGATTTATTGAGAGAGATTTTAAATAAGAAATTTTACATTAGATTATTATATAATTAACCATAAAGTAAATATTAATATCACCATAAGAGCTTTAATGTTCTTAAAAAAATCAATAAATGTGATGATTGAAACTTTGGGAATCAAACTAAAGTTTTCTGCTCCTTTTCAACATCAAGCTCTCTATTTTATTTTTTTTGGTACTTTATATTTTATTTCTTTTATTTGAACCTTAAATTCTATTTTTTTTAAACCAGTCTCTAGTCATCAAAGGATGAGATAACAGAAAAATAAAGTTTGATGAATGAAATTTTAAAAATATACAGTGCAATTCATAATGTTTTTAGGAGTAAACAATGGATTGTCATTGTTAATTTTACCCAATTCTTTTGGGGTTTTTTTTTTGTAATTACTTTAGTCCACTATTGATCAACTCTAAACTATAAGAAAATGATATTTTATTGTATCATCATTGTTCACCGAGGCATAACATGTAGTTCAAATCACTATTTATATCTTTTTTTTCTTTTAGTTTTTATTTCATTTTTCTCCACAAATCAATTCTTCATTTAGTTTTTCATTCATTCACATAAAACACAATTAAAACATTATTTCATGTTTCCTAGGGAAATTACTTTATGATATAAAGACTTCTCTTCCAATAATAATCAAGACACTTTTTTTATCAAAATAAAAACTAAAAACATGAATAAAAAGGGGGGGTTGCCGTAGGTTTGGTATTCAAGAAACTATAATGTTAATAAAGAAAATCATGGCTTGTTAAAAAAAATAAAAGAAATACATAAATAAGAAAGAGGATTTCTGGCTTAAAAAATACACTTTTTATGATTCTAGCTCTCTAATAAGAGAAATAAAAAGCATATAATACATGAGCATCGTATGCCTTTTGAGGCCCATGGCAGCAACATCTCCATAATATACAATTTTTCTCTAGATAAGATTTTCATCTGTTAAGAAGCACGTGACTTTCACAGAATAACTGTCTTTTCTCTCTTAACGACCATTGACAGCTCATTTACCCGCAACAACTGGCACATTAACCGGTGCGTTTAGTCAGGTGCTGTCTTAAATCTTAACCCCACGCTAACGCGGTTTACCATGTCATGCATGAAATGCAAGAATCTGTCTTCTGCCCTTTTTAGGAGTTTTGACCCGCAAGTCAAAGACTCGTAGCTGGATGTCACCAACCTCACTTAAATATGGCTGGAAAAAAAAAACCATTTCTTTCTTCTTCTTCTTCTCGTGGACCACTACACTAGGTTACTAGTAGCCCACCAGGAACTTCTAGCATAAAAGGGGCAGATCTCAAGATTTTCTCGTGTTTACACAGAACCAAATGACTCGAAATACATTACTGTTAAAGTTTTTTACTTCAAAAAAAGTTAGGGTATCTTCGGATTATCATTAGGCCAGCATCAAATTTAATTTGAACCCAATATGCCGATGCAGGGCGTGTTTTGAAGGGTTGAGAGACATATATATAGCACCCTAAGAAAAACTATATTTTAGTTCTATAATTAATTAATTAATTATGAAAGTTTTTTAATTGTGTCATTCAATATAGGAAATACATGTGTTGCACTCTCAAAAATCATGTTTTATCCAATTGACACTTCATCCTAAATATTAGGTTCCACCTCATCGATATAATAAGATTGAGGAATGTGATGTCTTCATATCCTATATCAACTGGCTTGACAAATTTAAACGGTACATTTAAAAAATGATTTAAGACGCATGTACCATGACACATTTTTTTATAGTGAGTAAAATAAGCTAGGTTGCGCATATATATATATATGCAACCTAGCTTATTTATATATAAAATTCAGCTATATATATATATAATTCAGCTCAAAAATGTTATAGACTAGGCGAGTTGATCTACAAATAATTATAAAAAACAACAACTTGGGTCTTAATTAGGTTTTGATAGCTAAATATAGGTGACTGTTTAACATAGACCAGGCACCTAAACGATTTTAATAGATGGATGTAAGCTAGCTCAAAGGCAACCGGTAGTATATAGCAACTTGCTAGCTATGACAGAGACGAGAGTTGTGTATCTAAAAGAGTTAACTTCCTATCACTTGGACGTAACATGGTAGCTAGCATATGCATGTAAGTTATTAGCTAATTTTGATCAGACATCAATCGACTACACCAACCATTCATAAATTATAGCGTCACTCGATTTTGCAATTAAATGAAATTATAAGAAAAATATATGCATTTTGTATTGATTTGAATAATGGGTAGCTAGCATATGCATGTAAGTTAAAGAAAACTCATGTAGTGGTTTTTTTTAGAGAAGAAGACACCGATCTTCAAGTGTTGATCATGGAATGAAGAGTGTTCGTGTTTTTTCTCTTGGGGTTTTATAATTTGATCCAAAAAGGAGCAAAAGAAGAAAAGGGGAGCGAAATTGAGGGAGGAGCCTATTAATCCAAAGGCGAAACAAGAAAACTAAGCTGGATCGCTTTTAAGAGATGGAGTGGATGTCGGGACCGTGTTTTTGCTTGGACATATGAAAACATTGTGAATACATTTAGCCGTCCTGCTCTTTCTTGTAATACTTATATTTCTATGTATCTTTGACTGCTTTTCCTCTGCAAAACCAATGCTCCATATTTGATCATTAAAAAACTATGGCCATATATATATATATATACACAGAGAGAGAGAGAGATGCTGGATATCCATACAAGGTACCGAATAAAACTAAAATATTCCCTCTTCTTTTCCAAGATGTACGTAGTATCCTGCTTTAGAAATTGTATCTCTACAAGCCATAAATCACAATTGAATAGAGCAAGAAAGAAAATAAATTGGGTAGGTCGAGGCACAAATATGAAAAAACCAGATTTTTAGGGATGTTGAATTAATATTTTAAGAGAAAATTAAGTTAGATCGTTGTGGGCAACCATCCTATTCATGTTTGGTGGGCAAATATCAATTTTGTTGTTTCCCTGACAGGTTGGTTGGGCAAATTGTATTTATTTTAATCTATAAAATATTTCAAAGATATTTTCAAAAATACTTAATAAAAATACCTTTTTTTATTTTTTACTTTAAATTAAAAAAGAATTATCATTTTAGATCGTTTGATATATTAATATAAAAAATAACATTTTAATATATTTTCATACAAAAAATATTATTTTATTTCTTCGTGAGGATACAATTAATTCTTTCTCAAGGGAGAGAATTAAATTTCACTGTAGTCCCCATTGAGTTTTTAAAGCCATGTAGTATTTTTCTTTGTTGTTAGGAGAAGAGGTTCGTAGAATACGGATTCTTCCTTTTTTAGACACGTGGAGTCGAGACCCAACTTCTACCGACAATTCAAAGAAAACGTCGTAGTTTCCATATTTCGGACAGCGGTTCCGTGCAGCATTCCGTGACGCCGACATCGTGATTCATACTCCCCGCAATTTTAAACAAATCGATTCAATTAATTCACTTCACAAGAGTACATGAAAGAGTCATCCTGTCCTACCTAAATTTATTCGATGCACCTGCTCTTCCAATTTCCAAATGCTTACGAACCCTAGTAATGGCCCCAAGCAACCCCTTAATCAATATCCAAGAAAAAGAGGGGAATTTACAGGATTCTGTGGTATCGCTTTTTTATTTTCTAACTTTTATTCATAATTGAAAAGGGCATCTGGAAGCAGTCATTTTTTACCTTTTATTCATAATTGCAATGAAATAAATAAAACTCTGTTGCGCAGGTGGGGGAGGGAGAGAGTTAAATAAGACTGGTATAAAGAATCAAGTCAGCTAATACATTAAAGGGGTCGGGTTATTTGTACAACTGTGAGCGGTAATTGACACCATTGATATTCGAGCTAACCTCATTTACTCCTCAACAAACCTCTCTCTATTTACCGCAGGCCCTCCCCACCAACTCCTTTTTACTTTCCATCTTTTCTTCAAATTCAAATATTTTCCTTCGACTCTTTAAAAAATAGTAGCCATGGTGAAGCAACCTCCAATCTCTATTCTACCAATCATAGCCTACACTAATGTCCACCAGATTCCCCCACCTTTTCCATATGTACACAGCACAAGCCCGAACCTGAAGCAAATAAAATGCCAGCAGCATCAGTGAACACCAAATTGTCTTGCTTGCTCCCCACTTTTTTAAGAATATGATCTGATCAATCCCAGATGGTATAAATTCCATTTCACTAGACTTCCAAGTGATAGCAACACTGTCCCAGCAACCCCTACCGTTTGATCTTCCCTTTCTGCCTCTTGATGGTAAATCAATGGTGGCAATTCCTTCACTTTTAAATTAGTCACCCCAATTTTTTGTCGAACTGATTCAATTAGTTTTGGATCAGCCGGGTTACCAATCGCATCTGTTACATAAAATACATTCAGGGCCATGTCTCTTGCTGTGGATATCTCAGCCCTTGTCACATTAAGACCATTCTCTCTGAATGTTCTTGTCACGTCGGCCAAAAGGCCCTGCTTATCAGGAGTGCATAACTCTAGCCTCACACCCTGTCCATGGAAAAAGAATGTTCTCATTAACATTTTCAACTATTCGCCTGCATAATCTAACAGTTTAGCTGAGAAACTCCATACAAATTCAAATATAAAATAATTACCTCAGACGCTCTTCTTTCAACGGCAGCTTTTAAGCACTGAATTACACGTTGCCTCTCAGGCTCTGAACTAATTGGGGATCCATCAGTGTGCCTGATGTAGAATTCCTGGGAGAGAAAAAAAATTAAAACAAAGTCAGTAAACAAAAACGGACAATTTGGTTTTCATAGTTTCATCTATGCAACAATTCAAATAAAACCAGGATAACTAGCAAATATGTACCAGGTATGCTCTGTCTCCTGCTGTGTTGATAGTGGCATGAAACACAATATATTCCATGTCTGTCATCGTGCAAACAACATCAAACAAAAGCTTTGTTCTGTCCTTGCACTGAACATTCACAACCGAGTAACCTCTCTTCACCCAATTTTGCACCGTCACCACAGGAGAATCACCACGAGGCGGGAAAACAGCCTTTCTCTCATAATCCCTATCAGCAAACATCACTTGATGCAACCTTCTTTCCGTGTGCGTGACTGCCATTGACACCGTGGTTTTCGCGCTCCTAATATCGTTATCTCCCTTGAGAACATTCCTCAGCCGTGCCTCTATTCTATCAATATGTTGTGTGTCCTCGATTGGTGAGCCTGAATTGCAATCTTTCACATACATCAGTGATGCAATCCGGCCATTGTGGGTCCAAACTTTAGCATCGACCACACTGCACTGGAGGTCAGCTAGCACTGCAAATACCTCAGAAAGAAGTCCAACACGGTCGGTACCGGTTAATTCTAACGCTGTTAAACCGTTAGAACCAGTTGTTTTCCCATGATGAATGGTACCGAGCGACTGATAACATACAGAACATGAAACAGACTTCAGTTACCACGAAAACTTCCCTCATTTAGTTACTAATTAACAACGCAATTAAGGATAACAAATCACCTGCTCAATGTAGTTAATAACACTCTCGTCGGTTAACTTATTTCCGTTTAGATCAGTGACGTGAAAAACTGCAACACATAATTAAAAGAAATAAAATTAGAAGTAAAATTCAAAGCGCTCTTCTGAAGGATTTGAAACAGCGAACGTGCACACGCATGCATCCAAGCGTGTACGTGGGAAACAAAATGAAATATCATAAAAGAAAGGTTGGTGTGATAAAAAAAAAACTTACCATCCATGAACCAACGTCCATCCGAAGAAATGTAAGCCTTCTTTATAGAAAGATTCAGATCCGTGAGGACCTGAACAGCTTCGAGTAAAATTCTATGTTTTCTAGCGCTATCAACCTGTGAAACCAAACAAAAGAGTCCCGAGTGAACAGTCAGTTTTTTGAAAGAAAAATGTATGATCAGTCAATTTTTGAAGCACTCGAAAGAAGACTAATTTGTTCGATAGTTTGAGTGTTTCTTTTGTGTGGGTTTCGTTGAAGGATCACCTTGACAACAGTCGCTTTGGAGGAAACGGCATTGTCGATGACGACCCTGTGAGAAAGAAAGAAAGGTCAGGTCAGAAAGGGATTGCGTTTACACCAGAGTTGAATTTTCAAAGTTACGGAATTAATATTGAAAAAGTCTTATAGCAGAGGTTTTTAGGTTCTAGAAAGATGATAATCAGAAGATAAAGTCAAATTATTATTTAAAAACAAAATACAACAAAACTGAAAAGTAATTAAAAATGGTGTAAGAAAGAAAACAATTTCAAAGAGGAGATTTGAAATCAGACCATGTGTGCGGTGGGTTTGGTGACCGGTTTCAGAAAATGGAAAGCAAAAATTTCAGTGTCAGAAGTTTCAGCTTTACCAAATAAAAATAAATAAATAAATTGTTAATGATTTTGTACAGTTGAACACCAAATTGGGAGCAAGAAACAAATCGAAACAGAAAATCACAAAAATGTGGCGGTGCAGATGATGAAACTCAAACGAGCAGGCAAGAACAGCAAAGAAACTCGAGATAAACTTGTGAAAAATTAAATAAAAAAAGCGACAACCTGATGAAGGATTTGAGAGAAACAAACCTGGGAGTGGTCATCCTTATAACGAGCTTCTCATATTCATCTGAACAAGCACTCCACTCCATTTCTGTAATTTCTCTTCTTTCAAACTACAAAAAAAACAGAGCACAGAAGAGAGTTCTTCTCCTTCTCTTCCAAACGTTGCGCGTTTTCACTCTTCCCTTTAAAACGCCTCGGCAGACGACGAGGTAGTCAAGGACCCGGAAAGGAAAAATCCTTAAATTGGTAGAAAAAAACCAGAAGATAGATTCTTCAAAACTCTCACTTCTTTCTCTTCCAAACGTTGCCTAGCCTTGTTCCTTTCTCTCCGGCTCCAGGGAGTTTCAATTTATTTTTCTCACCTCTCCCTCTCTTTCTCACTTAACTACCTTCGCTTCTTTTAGGCGTGGTCTTAACTCTCCCTCCCCTATGCCTCTCTCCAATTTATATTTCCTGTTTTTAATATCATATTTTATTTTATTTTTACCACGCCGCAACCACGCCTAGAAGGAAAGGCTCGAGTCACATGGCGTGACTGGCGCCTCTCTCGCTCACAAAAAGTAGTCTACGCTCGCTGTGCCAAATACAGGAACTGAAAAATAATAAGAGGTCAGTGGCTACGTGTCACTTGATCCCCTATCGAGGATGTTCAAAAGTCCAGCGAGGATGACACGTGAGCACTTTGAACGTCCTTTGCGTGCGTTCGACTCCATAGAAATAGAAGGGTCAAATTCGATTTGATTTTTTTAGATCAAGGGCAGGCGAGGGCCTCCCAGGAGGCAATTCTTGTGGAGAGATGGCTTTGTTATGAAGGTGTGATTTGCCGACTATTATCATGACGCCACACGTGACAACACACCGCTCCTGTATCGGCTTTTTTCGGTCACTTTTTCTCGCCGGTTCCTTTGTACTTCTCGCGCTGGAGAATCTTTTGATTTTTGCACTTACTTTTAACTAACTCTGTTTTTTTAGCGTCACGGCTTAATTTTTAAAGTGTTGTTTACATAATTTTTTTCTTAAAAAAAATACACGGTATTTTTTTAATGATTTTGGTAGATTTGTAATAAAAATAAAAATATTATTTTAATAAATTCTCAATTAAAAAACGTATTATACCACAATATTAACCATATAATAATAAGCCCAACTTGCTGCTTGTTTGGAGTTTGGTGGGGTTTATTTTTCAAAATATTTTTATTTTAAAATAATATTTTTAAAATTTTAAATTCATTGTTGACATTGATATATTATAACAATTCAAAATTTTCAAAATCACTGTCCAATTGAAATCTCAAACACCCCCCTGGCCATTTTCTTCAACATTTATTGCTGATATATGAGCATCGATATTGTTTCCTGGTTTTCTATAATGTTTTTTTTTAATTGGATCTTTTTATAATCTTACATAAGATAAAGTTTAAAATGGTAATAGAAAGATAAAATTACATGAAATAGAACCACAGTATAAAACACGGGAAACACACGTGACCAATCTCCAAGTTATTGGAATTTTTATAGTCATATAACAATACAAATAACAAAAGATAATTAAAGAAATAGACAAGCGGACAACGTGTCACCTGCTTTTATTTATTATTATAGTTTTGTTATCAAGAGCTTTTTTTGTATTATCTTTTGTTATTTGTATTTAAATTAATTACTTTTACTGAATCAAGTACATTTTAAAAAATATAATCTTGGTCAACAAATATATATTAATAAGAAAATAAATAATTATACTAACAAAATATTTTATTTTGATAGAGTTTAATTTTTTTTTATAACACAAGTATTGATATAAAATTTAATAAAATAAATTGGACATGTCATCCTGACACAAGATTAAATATTTTAATTTATATTTATAAAAAATAATCCTAACAAACTTCTTAAAAAATAGTTAGTCTATAAAACGTAAAGTTTAATTTCCAATCAATTAAATTTTGAACAATAAAATAAAAAATAAGGGTATTTTATAGTTTTATAGTGCTTTTACTGTTTATTATTTTTATAGTGTCCCAAGGTTTTAATGATAATAGATTTTTTTTATGAAAATATAAAAATACTTATTTGTCGCTGCTTGCTTTATTTAATGATAGACCATGGAAAGAGAACTCAATGCTGTAGTTATGCGGTGCTTGAAAACTATTGTTAAGTTATTTTGGATGAAAAAGTTTTTTTTTAAAAAAAAAATATCTCACTGAAACATTATTTTTAATAATTTCATAACAGTAGCCTGGATCTTTTATGTGCAAGGAAGTCTATCCTCTGTTCCATGTTAGAATGTGGTAAGAAACCCATCCACGTCGTCACAGAGAATTTGGGGAGGTGAAATAATATCTCTAAACTTAATCCCGGCACACAAGTTTGCTCCATAAAATTGAAATTGTATAGCCCCTCACGGATGGTTGTCCGCTGTATCTCTTCCCTTCCATGCCCGCTGAGAGCCAGCTGTACAGGACACTGGACTGTACGGAGCAGTGTGAGAGGGCATACGTGTCAATTTAATGCAAAAAGGTTGTGATCTCCCGTGGTTGCATTTAATTCGTGTGGAGAAGAGCGTCTATACTCTATAGTCGTGGAGGGAAGCACGCCTTCGGATGTATTATGTTTTTTTTCTTTTCTTTATATGGGCACTCCATGACAGCAGCACCAGTGCTGAGGTTCTGGGTTTATTTAAATGTAAACCCCGACACGTGCCGAACATATAACTAATGTCAACTGTATGCTGTCACTCACCCATGCCACATGGGTCCCTGCCTGTCTGCCTGTCACGTGCAGGCCTGTCAGAAAACACGTTCGTCGGCTGTTCCGCTGTCTCTGGTCACCGACTGCCTACATGTCACCTACAAAAAAAGTCATTAACCACTAACAATAAAAAACCACTCTGTAATTATTAGCCGCATCCTCTCCCTCGCGCCACACGATCAAATCAAGATCGTGAAACCTCCCATCTCTTAAGTTAATGGCCAGCTACAACTCAGTCCCTCACGGTTTATCTCGGTCTCATGTCAGTCAGTGTAGCATGGATGCAGTCCCTCCTCGGTCCTAGCGTGGGCATATTAAAATTCCAAAAATCAAACGATGTACTTAATTTAATGTTAAGAAAAAGCCATAAATTCTGCTCCAGTTTTGTTTTCTTGATGTGAACGAAGAGGGACCAGATTGAAGTATGAAAGTAAGTTGGGTTACAGAATTGGAGTGATTTTAAACTTTATCCAGCGATGTACAATAACTACCCCATGTATTCAGTACACTGACAAGTCGGGGTGGTTGCGCTCTGTCACCGGTAACCGAGAATTAACTGTAACCCTTTTCTTCAAAACGACGCATCCGTTAGACCGAACAGGTTTTGGCGGTTAAACTCTTTTTTAAAAAGAAAAATGAAATGGCCCGAGCACAACCTTTTTCTCTCATGTTTGGCGGGAAGGCGGTAGCACATTCCCGCCAAATCAGACGGCAAGTGCGCTGGTTGGTACTATGCGGGCAAGGGGTCTATTCATCACGAGAAAATATCCATATTGGAGAGAGAAATCTTGGCCCACATTTTTTTTGTGGGCGCGTCTTTAAATATTTTGACGTGGATATTACGTTGATTGAGGGTGGGCGGGTAATTTGAGGAAGTAATGATTTTTTTTTAGGTTTAAGGTATTTTCAAAGCACTTATGTTCGAAAATCATTCTTCTTCTTCCTCCGCCTTTTGTCTCTCTCAGAGTGGTTAATCAGAGTGGAAGTTCTGCTATCATCTCCAATCAATGGACCGTGACTCTTCGGAGCATCCAAAGGGTCTTCTACGGGCGGCAAGGGAAAGCAGAAATGAACGGTGACAGCTCAGGGGGGCGATCATTGGGGTCCCGTCATAGTAAATTCATTGTCTATTTGAAGTGTGTATTTTTGGGAAATCCCCCATCTCTTACAGGGTCTTTTGCTTTTTGACCGTTAAAATCCTGTTTGGCGCCAAATTCAAAAAACCGCGTTCACTTTCGGAAACAAGGCGGGGGGGTTGGATTTTGATTGTATACAGCGGCGCCGCAGATCTCTCCGTGAGACACTCGAGGCATGTTTTCATATAACGTGATGAAACATTGAGCATGTCGATTTAATTAAAAATCTCAAAATAATTGATTAATCCGAGAGACCTAACCGATCTTATTTCTATAGGCTATTGGATTTGGACTTGTTTCCCACTTACCTTTCCATCTTTTTGTTTTTTTCCTGCTATGATATTTAAAAATTAAAATAGCCTCCCACGGTTTTCGCGGGGTTCCCAATTAAGAATGCTCGAAGATCATTGCTTGATCAGAAAATCTTGGCCGTCAAACTAGGCTGCTGAATTTATGATTTTTTCTCTCTCTCTCTCTGAAATGTTCGGTCAAAATGGTGCATGTGACTACGAGACTTAAATACTTCACATGGTTTGAAAGTGTGGCTAACCGGATAGTCATGGCACGACGCCTTCAGTCATGGCGTAGTGGGCTCGTTATGAAGGACAGTCCAAACGTGTTGACCTCAATCGATTTGTATTAAAATGGTTTCTTATCAAAAAAAAAAAATGTTTCAAGGGATAATTAATCTGTAGTTGCCTATTTTGTTTTCAGAGCTGCGAAGAACGTGGCTGGTTAACATCCACTAATGTTGTCCGTTAATAATTAGATAGTGGTCTCTTCAAAAAATTAAATTGATAATATTTTTAAAATATCGCTAGAATTTTAATTTTTATGTCAGTAGAGAGGAAGCTCAGCTGTCACCAGGATATAGCGGGTATTTGTTACTATTTTTCAAAAATATTTTTATTTTAAATTATTTTTTATATATTTATATATTTTATTGTGCTATATCAACAATGTTTTTAAAAAATATCTTATTTTAATATATTTATAAATAAAAAATATTTTTAAAAACAGCTATAAGAGTTATTTCTTTCTTGCCAGGTTGATGTGATCTGTATGCCTAATTGTTAGGATAACAACGGTGACCAAAATCTCGTAATCAATCACCAAATCAAATCAGATGGTTAAGCTTATATATATATATATATGTGTGTGTGTGTGTGTGTGTGTGTGTATCTTTGTAATCAGATGATTGATTTAATTATGGTTATGGTTATAGTTTTTATGGTTATAGTTTTTAAAAGGAACCAAAATAGATTCGAGCGAATAGTATTTGCATTTATACATGTTTTATTGGAATAATACCATCACAACATTGATCATAAACAGTGAGTAATTAAAGAATGCTTGTTTTATTTTTTTTATCGTGGTATTAAGAGTTGCGTTGTGTTTATTTTTTATACGCTATTATTATTTATGTATATTTTGCATGGCTTGTGATATTCTTACGTGTAAAACTTATTTGATTACTATTATTGCTATGTTATGTTTTTAATAATTTTCGTGGTGGTATGTGATTATGAAAAATCGTTAAATTCTCACACGTTGGCTTATGGGGGTGTTCGGGAGTGCATGTGGAAAACTCTTTTGAAAAAAAATAAAAATTTTGTATTTTTTACTTGAAATTTAAATAAATTGTATTTTAGATTATTTTAATGTGTTGATATCAAAAATATTTAAAAAAGATTATTTTAATGCATTTTTAAATAAAAAATATTTTAAAAAACAAACGCAACTACACTACCAAGCATGCATTATATTTCCTTAAAACCATGGTTAATGGTTAATTAAATGGATGACCGGTAATTAATGATGTTTATTGTTTTTTTCACATGAGAAAATTCATTTATTAATGTAGTTAAACGAGTAAAATTTTAATTATCTTAAACTTTTGTAAAAAATATACATCATAATTTAAATTCAAAATTTATTATATAGATGATAAGTTATCTGTCATCATGTCATGTTTGAAATATGATTATGGCTATGCAAAACCCATAATTTATAGATGTGGTTATAGTTATAGTTAATGGTTTTTTGTTTTTATTGATCGTTTTCATCTGTAGTGCTGATCAATTATTACTCTTGTAAGGCTTCGATTGAACTGAGAGTAAGAAATAAAGAAAATATATATATATATATATATATATATATATATATATATATATATATATATATTACACAGACAATAAAAGGCGTGGTGTTTCCACTATAGCCCAGATACAGAGTGATCTGTGGATTCAGCATGATGTTCTTCTTTTATTTATTTCTTTTTTATTCTTTTTTCGTTTCTTTTTTTCTTTTTCTGATTTTTCATGATTTTTTTATGATTAAAGTTTTTTTTGCTTATATATAATTTATTTATATAAAATTGAAATTAAAATAGAAAAATTATTATTATATTAAATATCCAGTCTACATGAACGGCCTGATCTGTTATTATTATATTAAATTTTGCATATATAGATATTATATTTCAATTTTACACCAGCAAATCCTATTAATTTTTTCAATCCCGACAATTATAAAAATTGCGATCCATTTTTTTTAATTTTCAATTCACGTAATTTTTTTGCCAGTTAGTTTTCATTTGATTTTTTATTTGATCTTTTGTTAAAGTTATTATGATTTTTTCATTCTTTCATTTTTTTATTTGTTCTTTATTTTTTTCTTTTATTGTTTTATTATTATTATTTTCAAATCAAATGAATCTTTTTTTACCTCATAATTTTTATTTTATGTTTTTTTTATCTTCTGTTAAAATTATTATCATTTGTTTAGTTTTTTATTTTTTTTCATTATTAACACAATAATAATAATAATAATAATAATAATAATAATAATAATTTCAGTTATTTTCCTTACTTACTGTTTTATTAATGTTTTTCAGTCTTTTCCTCTCAGGACAATTCGATAATCTTTATTGTTTTAATAGTAATAACAATGATAATTTTATATGTTGAGACTTCGATGTTGCTGTTTTTATAATAGGGTATGGTGATCTGTTTTATTATATTAAATTTTGCATATATAAATATTATATTATATTTTTGGACCAACATATCCTATTAATTTCTTTCATCCCGACAATTATAAAAATTCTTACTCAACTCACAACGAAGTGCGATAAGTTTTTAATTTTCAAGTCAAATATTTTTTTTCAGTAAATAATTTTTTTCATTTATTTTATTTTTTTATTTGCTATTTTGTCAATGTTTTTAAGATTTTTTTTAGCCTTTGATTTAATTTCGTTTTCTTCCCCTTATTAAAGCAATAATAATATTAATATTAATAATAATAATAATAATTTTATTTTTGTTCCTATGTGTTTTTATTAATATTTTTTTATTTTTCTCTCAGATTTGTTGAATAATGTTTATTGTTTTGACAATAATAGTGATGATAATTTTAGAATTTAAGATTTAGATATTACTGTTAATATGATAGAGGAGGTTGATCCCGTATATCAAATTTTATATGTTAAAATATTATATTTTAATCTCAATAAGTGTAAAAAAAATTTATTCCACATGTACTATACTCGTAATGTAGTGCGAGCATTTAGCTAGTATATATATATATATATATATATATATATATATATATATATATAGAGAGAGAGAGAGAGAGAGAGAGAGATTAAAAAAAATACACAAATGGTTACGTATATATGAAGGTGCTTTTTCCACGAAATTTCCAACAATTTATACCTATCATGTCTATCCAAATCCATCAAAGATGTTGGTTTTCAATGATTTTCTAGGTAGTATTGAAAGGACAATGAGCAGCAGCCATTCTTCTTCCTCTTGCTTGTAATAATAATATTTTTTTCCAAGAGATTATTATTATTATTTCATTTATATCCAAGGAGTACAAATCCATACAAAAAAAAAATACAATTAATCAATTACTCGAGAGCATAAATACTCTTAAACTTTTCGAAATCACAATACAAAATAAAAAGGGACACGAGATTATACCATAGTTCAACAAAAACTACCTCACAAGACTTCACGATTAGATATTAATGTTTACAATCATAAATCCACCACACACAGGCGTTTCATCATAACAAGAAAACATTACACCAATTCTTTTAATGAAAAAATCACAAGGAAATATGATTGAGCCAGGAACCAAAACCTTCTATCCATGAGGATAAATTACACTTAACATAATGCAAATGATTTCTATACAAACAGTCTCTGAATTATTATTTTTAATAATCAGGGTGTTCGGGTTAATTTACACCTATCACAACTAATTCTCGGATTCATTGAACATCCTGATAACTCAGTGAACATGTAAGAAACCACGGGAATGACAGGTGTGTTTGGTGGGACTTGAACCCTAATGTTGAATAAAAAAATAAATCACTTCAACCGCTAGACGAATAACCTATTTACACGGTCTATGAATTCCAATACCACCAAAAGTTACCCTATTGATCATGCATGATTCATGAGGTTGGACAAACCTCAATTCTCTTTACAAACAATCAACATTAAAATTAGCTAACAGGAAAAAGAAAACGATGGCAGAGGTAAGAGATACGGGTGACGGAAGTTGACAATAAAAAACTTTTCCTCCCCAACCCTTTTTATATAAGGAATACAGGCTAAAAAGTGCTGCGGGAATTAATTCTGTTAGAGCACATTAATTTTGTTAATTAATAAAATCAATTCCTGCCCATTTATTATAATCCGTTTTGTTTACAAATACATAATATAATTTTCTTTAAATACCTGTTGTTTTAAATTAAAAGAAAAAACATGTTGCGATCAAGTATTAAACATGACTTAACCTGACTTAACATATTATCAATTTATGAGCTGGCAAAAAACTACATAATGACACCCCAGCTCAAGCTAATCGCGCTTATTTATCTTATGAGTTTGACATGTGTTTTGAAAGTATTTTGAAAAATAAATAATTTTTTTTGTATTTATAATTAATTTTTTATATGTTTTTAAATTATATTTATGTGATGATAACAAAAATTAATATTAAAAAATAAAAAAAATATATTTTAATACTAAATAAAAAACAATTTCAACTGCAATTTCAAAATGTAAAGTCCACATAAACCAGTATTTTTTAAAAATATATATTAAAATAAGATTTTATTTTTATTCTTAAAAGTTTTATTTTTTATATCAGAATTTTAAAATAATTAAAAAATAATAATTGTTTCTTTTAAATAATGGTGGACGGGGATGAAAAACACAGTAATTTAATAAAGCACATGCTTGGCGTGCCAAAAAAATGACCGCCTGATGTAATCAGAAGGCCAATAAGCAAAAAGCGCAGGATGGCGGAGAGCCAACGTTAAAATCCAAGAACGCGTAGGCAAGAAGTAAAGCGTCCTGATCTG
This sequence comes from Salix exigua, assembly GCA_032356905.1. NCBI lineage: Eukaryota > Viridiplantae > Streptophyta > Magnoliopsida > Malpighiales > Salicaceae > Salix > Salix exigua. Next base: position 6,203,145 of record CM063588.1, on the reverse strand, counting down.
GCTTTGGGCAAGGCTTGCCTTGCAAGTTTGGTCTCTACCTGCTCTGTTTAATTTCTAAACAATCCAAGAAAATCGAAGTGACTTGATGGCTCCGTGACGATCTTTTCTCTTTCACTGCTATAAATAAAATTAAACCACCCATAATGAGTCGGCCCCTTTTTCCTTAAACTAGTAAAAATTATAGGGTTTACCCATATATATATGTAAACCTTTGATGCGTAAACTCAAGCTTACGATTCATTTGGTGGGCTAGCTCTCTTTTACAGGAAATTAATTTGCACGTAAAAATAAAGGTTATAGTTCCTATCAAAAAGAAAGAGAATAACACATGGAGTTGATCTTGTGCTCCCCCCCGGCCTCTATTTGTCAGCAGAACCATAGATGCGTTGTACATGTATTACACATGTTTTTGTGTCAATTTTCTATCCCTTTCCCTGCAAACCCTAACAGATAACTTAAATGAGACACAATATATAGCTAGCCTTCTGCATTTATATTTTTCGTTTTCTGATATGCTCGTTGATGTGAATGTAGATTGGTCGATGGGGAGTGGCGAGATGATGGGGGTTGTAATATCAAGTCAGGCCAGCTGGAGAATGGTTGTTAGAAGAGGAGGAACTGCGTCACAAAGCTAAAACCAGATGCATGATAGTGATAACTTGCCCGCTCCCAATAGTTGAAAACGTGGCCCTTCCTGGCTCTTAGATCCTAGAGGGAAACATCATATCTATCGGGACCTATTCTAAAATGTCACCAAAATTTAAAGTGAGAGTTGCCAATTATTCTTAAACAATTTTCAGTTTTCGATTATTTAAATCATCAAATTTGAAACTTTTTAGCAAGTCCACCATGCGTTAAAAATATTTAAAACTGAAGTAGTTATGATACCGACAATCGTTTTTCAAATCTATTAAGATTGAAAAGCATTTTAGCCAGCTTTTCTTGACGGGGAAGCTATATATATATATATATATATATATACTTCTTGAAAATTGCTTCCGTCCCGCGAATGAACTTGTCTGACGTTTAGAGTAAATCGTAAGCAATCATCGATCCAATTCTAAGAGCTACGGCATCAGTGGCCAAGTAAAAATAAAAGCAAGGCGAACATATTCAATAAAATCTATATTTTAATTTTAGAGTGCTTTCTTGGTAAGTTTAGTTGATTTTATTTTAAATACCGATTAAAAGTATAATTAAGATTGTTTTTAAAAAATTTTTCGTTTAAATAAATATATTATTTTTATTTTTTATATGGAAATGATATAAAAATATTAATTTTTTTGATTTAAAATAAAAATAAAAATAATTCAAAAATATTTCTGCTTCCCTCTCCCTGGAAAATATGTGAATACGTGAAAGGGAGAGTACATAATTTATAACAGCGCCCGTCCAAAATGCATGGAACAGGAAGAGGAAAATGATTGTAATCTATCCTTCCTTTCTCTGGCAATCCGTTTTTTTCTATCGATGGAAGGAAACTCTACCATGTCACATGCTCAATCGTTGCGACACCCAAGAAATTACAATGGTTTAATACTTTTGTGCCCCTCCCTGAAACTCCCTCGTTCCCTCGTGAATGGAGGGAGCAAGTTTGTTCAGTCGGACATAAAAATGATGATGTCGTTTAAAGCAGTTAAAATTCTAGCGCTCGAAAAGTAGCTTTAGCTCGATCAGAATCTAAAAACAACTGGGATGGATTCAAGTAGGCGATCCGCTGAAGATGTCTTTGGATCTTCTAGTCGGATCCTGTTGGTGTTTTTCAACTTTTCATGGGGAGCAGAGTTGGTAGGCAGATGTACCTGACTTCTTTTGCTGACATGACTTTTTCAGGAGATGGAATTACCATACAGGAATTGTTTGACTTTTTGACTCTGACGTGCTCTGACGTCTTGGCTTCATCACAGCAGTCGATTTCGGTCCAGATAGAACTAGAAGAAATGGTCAATCGAGCAACACTGGCCGTTACGAGGTTGCTGGGGGGAACTAGAATGGACGAGGTCACGACGACCGCCTCCCTGGATGCTTGGATTAATTACAGGCGATGTGTATTGAATGTATATTAGATTACTTGATATTCATTTAGATTAACTTAATATGTTTATTACTCGAGATTCAGATAATTTAAAATTAGCTCTAAAATTAAAGTAAAATTCAAATAATAAAATATGTTGAGTCAACACAAGTTAACCTGTCAAAACACCAATGCTCACACCAATAAAATCTTATAGAACTTAGATCAAGATACATTACAAAACTCAAATTATAACCAATTCAATATTAAAAAGATAAAATAAAAAAAAACATGAAAAACATGTAAGTTAATTAATTAAACCCATGAATCGGATTATAAGACTGAAATAACATCATAGAACATAAATTAAAATACGTTATAAAATTTAATTTCAATCAACTTAATATTGAAATGTAAAATTGAAAACAAAATCAACTAAAAAGGAATAAAAAATCCAAGTCAGCCAGTCTAACCCGTGACCTGATCATAAGAAAATGATAGCCTTGTAAAAAATAATTGATAAAGTTGAGTTCTCGATCATCTCAATATTAAATGATTATATTAAAAAAAAAACGAGTACAACTCACGTTCACTTGTAAAAATTAGGTTAAGATGGTGATAATTGATTTTTGGTGTTTGATAGATGATGTTAATAGCATAGACAACCATGATAACGTGTATGGTTTAAGAGGAAGAAGATGGAGATGAAGGTGGTTAGTTAAGTTGTTTCGAGCTTTTAGGTGATTGAGGTTTTTTATATGTGGAAAAAATGACCATTTTTGCATGTTATTTTTATTCAACTTTTATTTGCGTGTTTTTTCTTCTCATTTTTCCCGTGTCCTTAACTTGTACTGTTCATGCCCTATTTCAACAAATCCTTTATCATCCCATAATCACTTTATTATTCTCTTGTTTTAAGAATCCTTCTGCCTATATTTTTGGTATTTTTTCTTTTTAATTTTGAAGTTGTTAAAGGATGAAGCTTTCAATTTTGAAATCGGTTCCCATTTCCTTTTCAATTACACTATTTGTTCTAATAGTTTTATTTAACTATATCTAGATAAAAATTACTTTGAAAAATAACCTTAATTATTCTCTAAAACAATATCTGCGACATGAATATGATAAATGAACATCACGGTCAAAAGAACTCCAAACCCATGATGATATTGATTGATTGTTTACGGTTTTTCACTTTTTTACAATAAAAAATGTGCTATTTATCTACTATTTCTGGCGTAGAAAGAAAAAAACAGCCCAGCAAAAGGAAGGCTTAAAAAGAGTTGTCGTGAAAAAAGTCAAATGTAAGGAATTGTGACATCATCATGGGTGGTGATGGGACAAACTGAACTGTTATGCAAAGCTGGAAGTGGATCCCTTACAAGAGATCTGGTTGGTGCTGCACATGGTGAGATTTTATTTGTCCCATGAAACCCTACCAAAATCTGCAATTTCTTCTTGTTTCGTGCGCGAAACTTCCATCTTGACCTCTCTGGCTGGTCCTTCCCTTCCCTGTTCAGCAATCCTCGATTTAATGCAAAAAGCAGACGGACACTCATGGTAGAACAACCACAGTTATTACCGGATACTGAAAGAATGATTTTATATTATTTTTTAATATATACTTTGTACTACTCATTTTATGAAATTAAATATAAGTAGTGAGCGTGACTATATTTGATAAATACAAATTTAGATTTCAGAGAATACAATATACATGGTATTGTTATAGTAGTGATTGGTTTTTCAAATATTTTTTTTTAAAAACTTCAGGATGAATATATTATTTTTTATTTTTTAATATTTATTTTGATAAAAGCTTGTCAAAATAATTTTAAATTTACTAAAAAAATTAATTTGAAAAAGACTTATTTTTTGTTAGCTGTTTACCATGATGGGAGTGGGTACAGCAGCCATGCTTTGTCCGTCTTTTGAGAGAAGTGGATATGGATCCACTTGGGCCAAGCCTGCATAAAGATAAGATTAACGAAAGAAGAAAATAGAATGGGCCTAGCTAAGTAAACAAAAGCCCGCACACCCCATGACGATGGCATGAAACCAAACGGCACAATTGATGAGTTTCTTTAGATGGGTTTGCTCAGAAACGGTGATAACTTGCACCGTTTGTTTTTATGGTTGGAAAACCTTTTTTATAATATTTCTTTATTTCAAATTATATTTTTAGATTGTTTCTGATATAAAAAATAAAATTTTAAAAATAAAAAATATTATTTAAATACATTTATAAAGTAAAAAAATACTTTGAAAAACTTCACTATCACATTAACAAAAACTCTTTTAATCCTGCTTCCTAGGCTAGAGACTGCATATTGAATCCATTTGAGTAGGGCCCACTTACGACCAGCCTCGGTGCTTCAGCCATCAGTGAAGACAATATACTAGATTAAAGGTTTATTTTTTCTTTTTATGTTCCTTAAATGTGAAATTTGAGCATCTAAATTAATTTGTAAGTGTGGGGATGCGAGCTTCAAGTCCTTTGTGTTTGTGACAACAGTCTCTCAAATGTACCGAAGCTATTTTTGTATCAATTTTGATTTTTCCATTATTTTTTTATTAAGATAATTAATGAAAAATATCAAGTTTTCTCCAACAACATCGTTGATCACACCATTTTATATATCTGGTACTTTTATCATTTCATAAACTATATCTCGGTAACCTACCTTTTTTGAATGTACACAACCAATTAAATTATTTTAAGAGCATGTTTGTCATTGCTATTGCTGTCGTGGTTAAGGTTGAAAAAAAAAAATTTCATGAAAAATATTTTTAACTCCGATTCATAATTGAAATTGAAATATTTTGTTAAAATTATAATTGAGTTTAAAGTTTAATAAAAAATAATTTCATGTATTTGGTTACTATATTTTTCACATTAGTATTAACTTATTAAATGGCTTTAAAAGATATATCCATACATATTCCTAAAAGTTATTAACATGGTGTGACATTGCGGTAATTTTAAAAAAATCTTTGATTTAGTTTTTTATTTAAAATATTACTTTAATATTTCTATATTTATATAAAAACACTTTAGTTCATCACTCTTTACTTTTTGGAAAGCCAAACTCTCAACCTCCTCTCATTAAATGCTTCACTTTCTCGTCTCATTTTTTTATATTTAAAAAACAGTCTTTTTCCTGGTTTGCAATCTTTTACCACTCTAGCTCCGCATCCTACACTCTACAGACACAAAAGCTATGCGGTGAGGGTCAACCACAAAATTCACCAAAAAGCTAAACACCATATATGGATATTGGTTTTTCCTACCATGTTCAACCTTAATTGTTGATGTAGTTCTATTCTTTGGATTGACTTATTGTTATTTATGTTACTTTTTTCATGTTGTATATATCATATAAGAAAATAAAAATACAAGTCGAATGATATTTTTATAAAATGACTGAGAAGTTGAAAAGGATAAAAAAAGAATTAAAGTGAGAAAATATAAGATTACAAGGAAAATAGTGATAAGGGAGAAAAAAAAGAGTGGAATTGGAGAGAGAAATTGAAAATATTGGTAGTAGAAGTAGTAGTAAGAAAATATTGGTGTTAAAGAATAAATAATTAGGATTAAAGAACAAAGATAACATTTTGTTAGAAAATGTGTTTGTTATTAGCATTTTTCATGACTATAATTTTTAACTTGAATTGCATTGATTTGTGTTTTTTTATGATGATAATGATTCAGAGTGGTGAATTATGATTTGGAGTATATTGCTAAAGATCTAGCTATTGTTGAAAATATCACTTGACAATGTTAAAGAACCATCTCATATAAAAGCTCAAGCTGATAGGCAAAGTCCCTGTAGTATGATTATATTAGATTCTAACACACACCCTCAAGTGAAAACCCTCTGGGCTTTTAAACTTGCACGGGTCCGCATTGCCTTGTGCTTAATTTTTTTTATCAAATAAAATGAGGGTGGTAAAATTCAAACTTGTGATCGCTGGATCAACAAGGTTCTGATACCAAGTTAAAGAATCATCTCACCCAGAAGCTAAAGCTGATATGTGAGACTCCATAATATGATTATATTATAATCTAACAAAAAAGGCAAGCATTTGTTTGTAAATTTAAAATAATATATGGAATTTCATTTTTTTGATTTTTTAATAGTATTTTGCTTTTAGTGGGTTTCATTTCTTTGTTTCAAACCTTATTAATTTTGTATTTCTATTGTAACTTGTGCCTTAAAGGAGCAAGGAATATATGTGTGATTTAATATGTTATTTCATTACTTACAATTCAATAAGCTCTTCCCCTTTTTTCTTTCTTAGTTTTGGCAATCTACAATTCTTAGATTGACAAAACAACTAATTTATGATCATCCTTCATTGAGCTTAACCGAGAAACATATCCAACTTAAAATACGAGTATAATCTAAAAGACGAGCTCAACTCCCATGTGCTTATCCTTTTACTCCCTCTACACCATTACATGTAGTAAAATCTTATGATGCAACATGTCTTTATATTTTGACTAAATATAATGAGTGTAATACATTTCACAATACAGTTTAAAAAATAAAGAACTATAATTAAACTTTAGTCTCTCTTCTTCGTAAAAAACAAGACATGTGAGTTATAAATACACCATGACATATTTAGAAACATTTCACAATCTTCATTTTGTACCATCTATATATTTTGAAGTATTTTTTTCTATAATATTACTACAATTATTTTTTCTTAAATAATTATTTAAATATCCAAGTGTTTTTAATCCTAGGATTTTATCATGAAAATGTATTTATACTATAAATAAAAAAATAAGGTAAAAGCACCCGCTTCATTGTTCATACGAAGATGTATTTTTTTTTAATATAGTTGGTGCTTGATTTGTATAGTTTTGTTATCATTTGATTATATGAAAAATAGTTTTAAAAAATAAAATTAATAAATCCATTAAAGACCATGACGTGGGTCGCGAGTTAATAAATCTATTGAAGTCTAGGGCCCGAGTTGCAGGTTTAATTGGTTAATTCATGAAGTCCAGGTCAATCTAATATAAAATCATCTGTTTTTAATATATAATATATCATTTACTTGGTTGATGTTTGGTTTTGCAGGTATATATTTTTGTTTCTATTTAACCAAGTAGAAAATAATTAAAAAAAGTTGTGAGTGTTAAGCCACAAAGTTGAAGTTGATTTTCTATGTTGTCGTTTCAATATTAGTAAAAAACAATCCGGCTTGAATTTTTTTAAAATCAAATCATATTTTTACCGAATCATTCAAATTGCTTTGGACGTATCAAATTGTCCAGGTCATGTTGAGATAAGTCCGATAAGGTCTAACTGAGACCTTTTTTTCCCTTCATTTTTCTAGTTTAGTCCTTTTGTTTTCAATCTAGTTTTTTTTACAATATCTTTGTATTTAATTGAAGCTTGCTTTTGAGAGTATTTTTTCTATTACTATATAATTAAGTAAAAATTAGTTATTAAATATGAGAAATTCAATGTTTATGGTCACCAGTTTAACAAGTTAAACAACAAAACTCTAGTTAATTCAATATGCCGTGTTATAATATTTAAAAAAATACAATTTGTTTTAGAAACAAATCGTATTTTAACTATTATTCAAGTTGTCTTATAATTTATCAAATCAATTAGATCAAGTCAAAATAATTCTATAAAATTTAATAATTCTATAAAATTTAATAATAAAAGAGTCTGGGCAAAAAGTAGAGACAAGTTTTAAGTTTAACTGCCAAATTTTAAAATTTCGTTCCAGATTGCAGTGTGGCTGCGGGATCTATCAAAATCTAAATATACATTTTTTTTTAATGCCACCAATGTTTTTTCTTGGGCCTCAATAAGTTTGTCCTAACAAATTGCAGTCTCAATGTATACGACGTCGTCGAAGGACATCACCTTTTTTTCCCTATCCACCCTCTATCCGGAGTCCAAACAAACCCAAACAGAGAAATTGAGAAAGAGGAGCGGGGCGTCTGTTGTCTTGCAGAAAATGGCAGCAAATTGTTTCACAAATCTTCCAAATCCATCATCGATAACAGCCCAACAAGCGCTCAATCGTCAACAGCACCACCATATAACACAACCCAATTCTCTTTTAATACCTCCTCACTCTCTTAAACCCTTCACTTCATTACCATGGCCACGCAAATTCTTAACCACTCACTTGTCCACTCGCCTCCCCGTCTCCGCCACTGTCCTCTCCAGCCTCCCCACTGCGTACTTTCTCCCCTTTAATCACCCTCTCTCCTTTTTCGTTTTCTTTTCTTTAATATTTAGTCTATTAAATTGCAATTTCAGGTTTTTGCAGGAAGCCAGAGAGATTTGCTTCTTTCGGTGAGAAAGTCCCCAGGTGAGTCTATGAATTAATGATTGGATATATTTTTGTAAGTATGGGTTCGCTGGGATTAAGGTAAATTTGATGTTTTCTTTTTGATGGTGTGAGTGGAAATATAGGTGGTCATGGAGGGCTATAAAGGCATTTACCATGGCTGAATTGGAAGCTAGGAAGCTCAAGTTCGCTAATACTGGCACCGAGGCTCTTCTTTTGGGTATCTTGATTGAAGGTGCCTTTTTTTTTTGTATACATATATATATATATAAATCATTTTCTTATTCATTTGCATCGTTAATTTTTTAGCCACAAGCCATTTGCTGTTATATTAATGTTCTTCTTTGAATCACAGGGACTAGTGTAGCTGCGAAATACCTGTGGGCAAATGGAATCACTGTTTTTAAAGTACGTGAAGAAACTATCAAGGTGCTTGGCAAGGCTGACATGTACTATTTCCCTCCTGAGAGGCCTCCCTTGACTGATGATGCTCAAAAGGTCCTCGATTTGGTTTTTGATCGTAAACTAAAATCTGGTAAGTCCTGATAATTTACTATCTGTTTTTGGCTGGTTTTTGTTCAATATGAAATATTATATCAATGAATGTCTCTTCAATGCAATCCTTAGTTTTTGTAGGATGCTATGGAAACTCAGCTGCTTGTATATAGAACATGCAAACAAAATTGCTCTGAAGAGTGCGCTTATTAGCCAAGCTAATGAATTTTTGTGATAAATAGTCTCTGAAATTTGGCATCCACATGCTGCCATCACTCTTATATCATGTGTGATTGACTTTTGCCTGTGTTCCTTGATTTGATGACATCCTTAAAAGTAGTGGTTTGTAAACTTCATGGTTAACAAATCTAATTTATGGTTTCTGCCTTTTTAGGGCCCTAGTTTTGTAAGTCTTTATATTTGAGATCTCCAATGCAACCTTCCTAATAGCATCACCCAGGACTTCAATGAGATTCATGATGTTTGCAGCAGCTGCCAAAGATAATTTGTAGTGTGCTTATGGTGCTGAAAGAAAAGTGATGTCATGCACAAATCTGTGAACTATCTTTGTTCCAATATTTTTCTGTTTGGTTGCCACTTCTACAAGTTCTGGATTCTTACCTTTGAGTCTGACTATCGTGTAATAAACTAAGAAACTGGAAAATCTATATGATTCTCTAATCACAACGATACGTGGCTTTTTCTATTAGAATTTGTTCATCTAACTTCCCTTTATATCCTTGTAGGTTTGGTATGTTATATGGATTTCTTCTCTGTTACATATAATCAATATACTATGTTACATTTATTCTTGAGTGCAGTTCTGAAAAATATTCACATTCTCTGAGTTCCAGGTTGAGCTCCATTATACCTACTGGCTTTGTCTTTTTGCTTCTCCAAATTTTAGTTTTTGGCTGATTTAACAAGGCATGTTGTTGGTGTATGTTTTATTTCCTGCCTTTTCTTGAATCAAACTTTGCTGGGAACTAATATCCCAAGTAGAGGGAGACAAATAGCTGTTGCACTATGCAGAAAGCTTTTAATTTTTTTTCCATCGATGTATCTTTGGATTTACAGGTGATAGTGGCGAAGTTACAACAAGTGATCTGCTTCTAGGCATTTGGTCAGAAGTGGAATGCCCCGGCCACAAGATACTGGCTGTCCTTGGCTTCAATGATGAGAAAGCTAAAGAACTGGAGGCTTCAAGTTCTGGACCTGGGTTTATAGATGGATGATACCTTCAACGTTCATGATGCCATTGATGCAATTTTTGTAACTGGACATGGCAGTTTGAGCCTTCTGACTGAAATTGAAAACCCCATCATTTATTGATGCACAAAAGAGTCGTTTCAGTGATTAACAAAGTTGGCATCTTATCCTCAGGGAGCTTTGTAAGTTGTATTTTGCACAGATATGTTCATTGAATGTTGGAAACAGGGAGTTCTTTTATGTTGAATCTTGAATATGTTCTACTTTCATCTTTTGCTTCAGTAACCTTTCTTATCACCATTTCATGATTTGATGAAACTATCTGAAGACAGATTCTTAATTGGCCGGCCATACAAGAACTGAAGCTACCAGGAAATGAAATGTGGAGAGATTCATGAACAGTAAATTAATGAAATGATGCCTTTGAATTACCGAAAGGTTTGAAAACGGATAGGAATCCTGGATTTGAAAGTTCCATTAGGGAGTTGTCTAAAATGAGTTTGATTTTTGCAGTCATTTTTCCTTTTAGAGTGATGTCATGTCTTTTCGACTATACCAGGAAGTCCAGCATTTCTGGGAGTGTTTGAAACGAGACACTCGTTTTCAAGTCATTCTCATGCTTCAGCACCAACTGTTTCCGTAGTTCGGTGATTCACGCATTCTTTAACATCTTCTAGCACGTCACAGGACGCAAGTTTTTGTGCCTTTCCAGCTTCTACTTCCCAATCGACCCTCGCAACAAAGACTACTAGCAAAATCAAGCACGCGGCCAATCCAATCAAGAAACCTATCAACAATCCACCGAGCCCTAGTGCTGCTTTGAAGGCTAAGAGCACTGCCGTTGGCAAGGCTAGAAAGTAGAACCCACCAAGATTGGCATACATGCCCAGCCATGGCCGAGCTGTTCCCCGGACGATGCCTCCACAAACTGCTAAAGGAAAATTTACAACTTCAATCAAAGCCATCAGCAACATCATCTTCTCTACACCTTTTATGATTCCCTGATCATGGCTAAACAGAGATCCCCAAACACCTCTGACTCCTACCATCACCAGGGCACCAATGCAACCTGAAACGGTGCTGGCTCCCAGAGACACGTACGCTGACTGGCAAGCCCGGCCTGCTTGGTTTGCACCAAGCTCATTCGACACACGAGTGGAAGCGCAAGTTGCCAGTGATAGTATCACAGAGAAAAGCAAGTAGTCAAAGTTTAACACAATTGCTATCACCCCAACTGCTTGCTTGGCATTTGGTAGCCGTCCAGTGAGCAGGATCAAGATCTCCCAGCACCACCATTCCAGGCAGGTGGTCAGGCAACATGGTGCACAGAGTTTTAGCAGCCTGAGCCAGTCATGAACGCCCTGGTCTAGCCACCCTCCCTCCTTCCAATCCCCTCCTTTCCTGTGTTCCATCATCAACACGTATGAAGCAAGTAAAATCACGACCATAAGATCAGTTATCCATATTGCCATGGACACCCCTTCAAGACCCTTGGCTCTTGCAAGCAAGATGTTGATCGGGATGTGAAAAGCTAGGCCCAAAGCTGAGCTAAACATTATAGGAACGGTTACACATTGTGAGCTCAAGTAGACTTTGAGAGGACATAAAAAACAGGTGATTATTAAGTCAGGGAGGAGATAGAAAAGGTAGTTCTTTGCAAAACGTGAAATGTCTTCTTGTTGGCCACAACGGATTAGAATTTTGTCCACGTTAAGCCACAAGAAAGATATAGGCAGGGTTGCTAACAGCAACAAGAATGTTACCATGAGGAGGGTCTTGTGTAGCAGCATGAGATTTTTAGCCCCATGAGCTTGACCACAGAGAGGTTCCATGGCAGCGGATAGCCCATTCAAGACAGAAAAGCCAGTGACGTTAGCAAAAGTGAACCCAAGAGTGCCGCTAACTAACTGGAGCTCTCCAAGCCTGCCTAAGAAAACAGTCGTGATGGCCGTTTTGGAAAACCATGTCAGATTCATTGCCAGCAAGGGCAGAGTTATACCTCGCTGTGTTTTTATTTCCTGAAGAATCATTTGCGTAGGATTTGCCGGCCATATTCGGGTGGTAAGTGAAGGTATTGGAGGAGGTTGAGAGGTTTTGTCAATAGGGCTCTCTTCTGATTCTGATGGTGGAGACATGATGGTTGTGCAAAATGGATTGGCGGGCTTATACCAAATATATAATTTTCTTGACGAGAGAAGAATGATAGTGCTCCTAAATATTTTCTGAGTGCATGGTTTCCGTGAAGCTCCTGGTGTCTAAAGGAGGAGCAAGTTGAGGCTTTTTGTAAAAACCAGTCAAGGAAGAGACAGCGGGTGGTGGATTCTTAGTAGTGGGTGATGAGAATGCAAAGGCCAAATCATGCTTTAAGATTTCCTTTTAGACATGGAAGATAATATTTTCAATTTGGTGTTGATGAAAAAGCCAATGATAATAAATAAGGGGATTGCTGATTGCGCTGTGTAACTGCCAAATGAATTCCATCCTAAAATAGCTGACAGAATAAAAATATAGTAACTGCTCTCTATGTTGATTCACCTGCCAATCATGCCTTCAAAAACCTGGGTATGTTCAATAATCTTTCAAGTAGTGTAATCAACGGTCATTTTGACTCGAGACCTCCTCCTCTTGCTTTATTTAAAACGATATCATTAGATTAAGGATGATTTCGCTTAGCAATTAACTTTTACAATTGCAATGCAAGGAGAAGAGGGTTATATATATATATACATATACATATCTATCTATTTATATCTATATCTATATCTACACACACACACACACACACATGAAGATAAGAGTTAAGTGGGAGAGGGGTTTGATTTTGGTGTGTTGTTGATGGCACGATCATAACTTTTCTTTTCTTTTTGAAAGGGATTTATCAGAAGGGTACCATAATCTCCCCTAAAAATTGTTCAAGGTGTATTCCTTTACCACCTTTTCACAATTTATAATTGGATTAAGTAGACTTATGATTACAGCACGAACTTACACTAAGAATGATTTGAACCCAGATTAAACATTTTTGTAATCCTAATATTAGTGAAGAGACTACACTCAAGTATACATAATTTGAGTGTATTCATTAATTTTTAATTTTAATATAATTATTATCAAGTTTATCACCATCATCATTAAATGTACATCAAAATCATTGATTTTTTCAATTAATGTGATTGGTTTTTGCTTTATAAAATTATACTTATGATTAAAAAATGAGTACATTAATAAAGGGAAGAGGTTTATATGGTATGAGTCATTTTTAAAAAAGAGCTTTCAATTAATGTCACTTGGTCGTTCCTCTCTCTCTCCTCCCATGGTCGCCCCTCTCTCACTGAGCTCCCTCTCCTCCCATGGCCGCCCCTTCTCACTCTCACTCGGTTCCCTCTCCTTCCATGACTGCATTCCTGCCTCTCACTCACGCTCACTCTCACTCTACTCCCCCCCCTCCCCTTTCATATTTTATATTTTCAATCTTTGCCACAAATCAATTGTTTGTAGTTGACAGGAACTGAAGATCCAGTCTGTTCGTTGGATTTTGATGAAGCTATTTTCTGTGATTTTTCTTGTTCAGGTTGGCTGAAAAATATACTGTGTTTTTTCAATTGTTGCAGTGTGTTTGTGTTTGGATTGGCTGGTCGATGTAACGGTCAAAAAAATTACAACGGTTGGATTTTATGTTTTGGCTCCCTGGCTGAAACATGTGAGAATGTTTCCTGAAAATAGAAAAGATATTTTGCCTTTTCATTTGGCTCTCGCGGTTGGAGTGATAAATTTAACAAAAAAAACTATTTTTTTTTTAAAAATATGATTTTGCCTTCTTTTATGGCTATTTACGTTAGACTTGCCCTACTATAAACGGAGTTGGAAAAATATTGTAGAAACGCACAGTGCTGACATGAAAAAAATACTTAGCTTTTCCCACGTCATTTAGAGCAAAGACAAAGATGATAATTAAAATATCAACTAAGTGAGTGTGAGAGAGGAGATACCGTGTTTGGCGAGAGAGAAAGAAGCGGAAAATTGCAGTGAATTTATAGGAGCGAGGCTTCTCTATTTTCGTATATGGTTTTCACTTTTTTCTTGCTTTAAATTGTTGTCTGTTTCTTTCACTTTTGATTACTACTCCAATTAGAGTTTTTTTTAATTATTATAAAAAAAACTGAGATGAGAGAGACACTGCTGTAGAATTATTTTTTGTTTTAAAATATAATATTTTTAATATCAAAACACACACACACACACACATATATATATATATATTAATAATACTCTCAATGACAAGTTAGAGGTTACGTGAGAAGAGAATTTGAAAGGTATTCAACAAAAGAAAATGATTAGTTAGTGTATGATAATTCTTTTGGTTAGAAGATTTGTAATTTATCATTCTAGAAGTTAATTGAAAAGTATATAGGTAGAAATGAAGTAGATTTGTGACGTGGAATAAATAATTTGTAAATTTTAACATGAAAAAAGTTGGTGTCTAGAACCTTTGGGGAAGAAAGAGGTGTTTATTTGGGAGGGTGGTTAGAATTATTTTAAAAAATATTTTTTATTTCATAAATATATTGAAATGATGTTTTTATTTTATTTTTAAATTATTTTTGACATAACACATGAAAATAATTTTAAAAACAATAAAAAAAATTTAATTTAATTTAAAATAAAAATAAAAAACTTTAATTTTTTTCAAAAATAATTTTAAAAAACAATTTTAAATATATATTCTTTTCGGGTGTTTAATTGAAGGGTTTGGTTTAATTGGACATCCAAGATAAGAATAATTTAAACTCCATGATGCGTCCTTTTAAGCATTTTACTTTTTGAAAATCAATATCCAATGGTACACAATCGATGTCCTAAAGCGATGAGATGGAGTTCACGTCTAATCGAATCAACCTACCATACTACCATATCATTGAAAAAGAATCTCATTGAGTGACTATTTGACATCTTATTTCAAAAATAAAATATTTTAAATTAATATTTTTAGTTTTTTTGGTTATTTAAATGTTTTAATGTTAAAAATTATTTTTTAAAAAATAAAAAATAATTTTAATATATTTCCAACATAAATATTTAAAACACTACTTAAACCATACTAACAAGCCATGTTTACATGTGTGCTGCAAACACCATTCTTATATCTCACAATTGACATGTATTCCTAGGAGTTTGGGACTAAATGGTTTGTTATATATGATTCTAGATTTGAGACTTGTAGCTACTAATATAATAGCTATTAAAAAAAAATACATGATTATTAATTTTAAGATTTATAGTTTTTTTTTTTAAAAAACATGTAATATGAAAATCACATATGTTAATAAAAAAAAAATCATAACTGGGCATGTTTGATGAAGTTATTTTAAAACACTAATATAAAAAGTAACTATTAAAAATAATATAATATTTTTTTTTTAAAATAACTAATATCACCGTATTAAATATCCTAAAAACAAGATAATATAGGAAATTATTTATGAACAAAAGATTCTTAAATAGAATTAAGAAAAAGACAATATATAACACTACTTAAACGTAGACATCTGTTTATGTTTATATATATCTATATATCATTTTTTTAGTGTGTTTTCATCTAATTTATTTATTAGTACATAAAATTTCATAAATTAAATTAACAGTATGCGCGCGCGTCTTTATAAAAATTACAAAATTTATAACAATTCTTTCTTAGAAAGATGATTTATTGATTATCAGAGATTTATTATTACAGATACGAATTGGGTTATCATATTAATTTTAAGTTGCAATAGAAATGGGAGAGACTAAGAACGGAATGGGGATTTACACGTATAAATAATAATAATGATAATAATAATAATAAAAGAGTCCCTCCCATTCTAAATCCTATATGGTTTCTTAGTCTCTCCTATTTCGAATTCAATTTAAAATAATAATAAAAAATCCTAATTTTTTATTTTTATAAATCTTGGCGTTGATTAATACTCCATAAATAATTATTAAACATTGACCGCGTGTTTTTGTTTTCGGAATTTTAGATAAAATGAAATCCCCTGTAGAAATTTTATTTTATAAAACAAATTTATTTCGTTACATTTTCTCAAGTTCGCTTGATTCCACAAAAGATAAGGGGGAATTGGCCTTTACCTTCCGATACCTTCATCTATTTGTAAGATTTGCAAGAACAAGATTAGAAAGGAAAATCTTACGAGGGCAGGAGAATATATATATATATATATCCACAATGATTTTTTAAAAAATAAAAAAATATTATTTTAATATATTTTAAAACAATTTTTTTTAGATAACCTGAAAGACACTCTTAAAGAATCAAACCACGACCATGCATCTCCACCAAAATATTCTCATTTCCAAGAACCTCGTCAATCCTTCTTCCTTATCATTTCATATTAACAATCATTTCCATATATGCAAATCACTAACTACCAACACCTTTCCTCGCTGCCCCACCCCACCATCACTATACTACAGCTATACCCCATCCCATCCCATCTCTCCATCTCCTTCTCTCTATCACTCATGTCCATATGTTATGAATTTTGCCTACGGAAAATCAAGAAAGTCGGGTGGAACTTTCTTCCTCGAATTAAAGTCCTTATTGGCAAATCCTAAATTAAGAGAGGTGTGATACGAAAAGAGACTTCAAGGCAATATCACTACATTCTTCATACTTTGCATCCATGGGAAGCTTCTGTTCTGTGAAACAACATTGAACCAGGGATTGGTTGTAATAAGGGTTTTGGAAAAGTGGTGGTTCTCTTAGTTTTTCCTTTGGTGGGAAGATCGGTGGAAGGGAATAAGAATAATTTGTAACAGTTGTTAGAATGAGATGAGATTAGCTTTGGATAAGAAGATTAATATTAGCTGTAGTTTTTCTTATTTATTAGCCGCTGTAGTCTTTCAATTTTACCTAAACTACTATTCATAATAGGTTTTATTTTCAAACTTGTGTTTATCCAATAATCTTCCAAGTTTGTTGAGAGTTTTATGTTTTTCGATTCATTAGTATTGTAAGCCTATATATAGGCCATTTTAATTCAATAAAGATTATATGATTTGATCCCAGTTTCAGTATTAAGCTTTTCAGGAATTCTGTTATTTTTTGTTCTTCAATCTTAATAGTAACTGTTTTAAACAATTACTGTTCAAATCATAAAATCTAACAACACTAGTTCTTGCTTTAGCCATTTTATTTGTTTGCCATATTTTAGATATCCACTTCGTAGTTTGAGAGAGTAAGGTGTTCAATAGTTGTATTAGGGTCGCTAACTCAAGGGAAGGCCACTCAACAGATTCTAATCAGCAAGTGTTCAAACTCATTCACAATAATGGTGACGGGAGAATACCGACAATCTGAGAAGTGAATTAGTGATCGCTTGGGCCACAAACAAAATGTGCAGCCGAGAAAGAAGATGAGAAATTGATGATTCGAGAGTTGGATTCAGACGGGGATAGATATATTGACTTGGATGAATTTATGGATGCTATAATTGAATGTGGGAGCAAGGAAGATGAACTTATGGATGCTTTTCTTATATTTGACGTTGATAAGAATGGATTTATATCAGCCAAGGAGCTACAAAGGTACGGACTGGCCTAGCTAGGTTATAAGGAATGTAACTTTGAAGAATGTTTTCCGATGATGAAAGATGGTAATGGGCTTGTAGATTTCCAAGAGTTCAAATCAATGATTATAGCAGAAATATCAATGTTTATCTAATAATGGTGGAGCATAATATAAAGTCTGATATCATGATGACAAAACTCAAGGGTTTAGGTTTATGTATAAAATAAAATTTGTGACATCAGTTATTCGTGTCTTCAAATTTTCAACTGCGATATTTCATTGCAATCAAAGTATATTTAGTAACAATGTAAGGGTCTTTGTTCTAATAACCGAACTAACCATGGCTCAGCTTCAAGATTCTTTTGGTGGGTTCAGAGGTGCTTCATCTACACTAGAGCTTGGTGGTATAGTACAAGTCCCTAAGATGCATGACATGATGACAGATAACTTGTAATTTGTATAATAAGTTTTGAGTTCAAATCATGATGTACATCTTTTATAAGAGTCTAAGACAATTAGAGTTTTACTCGATTATTTGGATCTATAAAATATATTTTTCAGGGGGTGGTGTTTCGCTGCATAAAAAAAAGAAGATACGATACTATACTTCGAAAAACGAGTACTGACAAATAAGCTAGAAAATAGAAGATTAATATACTCCATTCATATAGCTTTTATGGTTATGTTTTTTGTTTTATTATTTAAAAAACATGTTTTTTTTTAAATTATAAGTTTTAAATAATGTATGTTTGGTTAAATCTAACATGAAATAGATTTTTGTATGGAAATAAATAAAAAACAGGTCTTCATAAATCAGTTAATACAAAATCAAGATCCAAAACATAAATTACACACTCAAGTCATCCTCAATGAGTTGGTATTATTTGCAAACTCATTTCATGAGATGAATATTCTTGGACGAGTGAGTTACTCATAGGATTATTCTGAAACGGAAATGGGGGGAAAGAAGAGGAGAAATCGAATGTCCTAAAGAGCCTGATTACCACTGGGCCCATGGGCTCCAGAGTGCAGGTGATCTCGTTAAAGAGACAAGATGTTTATTGGGCTCGGAAGGGAATTGGTCTGCCCCTCTCCATCTTCATAGCAGAAAACTACAACTATGATATTTGCTTACATTATTTTATTGATGGAATATTATGATGGAAAATACAATTCATAAATATGTTGGAAAATGATGACGTGTCATATCAATGATACAATTCATAAATATGTTGGAAAATGGCCACGTATTGTTAAATGTTCTTCGAAGTTTAAGGAAATCAGGTTAAGCTAGGATATTTTTTTACAAATAAATACGGACATTCTTAAACATATATACTAGCTACCTAGTGGTGATTAAATAAATTCAAATAAGATAATTATTTTGGTTCCATATGAAATGGAACACTTACTTATATAAAATCATAGAGGCTTACATTTTATATGCAACTGTACAATGTGGATATTATTAATTTGGTCACCAGTTGAGATAAATCTATTCCACAAAGATTGGAGGCAGCCTTGAAAATGTCTGAATAATTATTACTTTAGATTGTGTCAAAGCATAGACTAACAGTATTTTTTTTTTAAAAAAAAAAAACAGACAAGACACTAACTAAATAGATGCATCCTCAAAGTTATCATAGCTGTCTCAATATTCTGTGCTGCCGTACAATCTTTCTATCTGCTGGATACAAATTAATTTAGTGAGGTCTAATAAGAGAAATATGCTTTGGTTTTAAAATAGTTTGAGATATTGTTTTATTTTCTGTGATAAAATTTAAAATATCGAAGCTGAATTTCCAGGTTGCTTGTCTGAAAACCACGCTGTAATATTTATAATCCACACCACATGCCATCCACATCCCATATACTTGTGTAGAAAAAAGCCCCTTTTAATTCTCGATCGATGCATGCAATTAACTTTATTTATTTCAGCTTTTTATCAGAAATTGATATTCATTGTATATATATTAATTAATCTAGGAGAAATTAATATGCGGCAACTAAAACGATTCCATTAGGTAAAGCTGATGGAGACATCAGGAATAGAGAGATCCATTCTAGCCCTAATTAATTGTTTGTATATATAAATTATGTACATGGCTTTTAGAAAAATAAAAATAAATATTAATTTCCTAGTCAGAAGGTTCGTTTTCTATGCCATGATGAATTAAGAATCTTCAATGGTGGATTAGTTCCCATCGATTTCTCTTTAGAAAAGAAGAACATTTGTCCCGAGTTGGTGAATTCCACGCGTTTATATCGTTAATTCTTTCTTAGAAATTAAGTAACTTGTTGAAGGTCATATGTGACCCGCTTTGACTTGTAAGTTTTTCCACAAGCTTTAAATAATCCTTACCAGCTAAGACTAATGGTCACCTTTTAGGAGAAGAAGAAGAAGAAGAAGCAGAAAACAATCCATTATTAATAAAGAAGGAATGCTTCCTAAATAATTAAAAATAAAAATAAAAATTAAGCAAAGCAAAGCAAAGCTAGCTAGCTATCACAGAGATTAAGTGACCTGCTTTTGTGAATAATCATATATTTTTGTGCGATGATAAATTAAATAATACCTCCAAATAAATCATCTCCAATGCTTAACATAATTAATGATGAAGTAATCTGAATTCAATGGAGCTCCAAAACTAATGTCACATGGGTGGAATTTGGAATTCTATAGTATATATGAAGCTCTACGCTGAAATTGTGAAGTCAAATGTTGAGCCAGGAAAAACCAGGTTTTAACTCTGTCAAGCTAACCTTGGATCAGGCAGGAACCAGCAAGATTCCACATCGATAGATTTAGCCAGCGATCACATGGGCCGTGCCGTTTGCTCAGTCTCTTAATTAATCAGCAGTGTGTGAGCTATAATAAAGAGATTTACACGTGAAAAGGTCACCGGTGATGGTCCCCCGGAGAGTAATTAGCAAATGGGAACAGCAGCCTAGAATCGTGCAGCACTATTCCAGAGTCGGTGCCTCTCACATGGGTTGATTTTTTTTTAACAAAACTGGTCCTGGTCAGGATAAGTTTTTTTAAACGGGTTGGTTCTTTGATGAATTGGACTCTGATTAAAATATGATGAAGTGACTGGAGGGAACTGATTTAAGCTGTGATGATGGTTTCTAGGGTTTCACGTCATCTTCAACAACTTCGTTCTCAAGGTAAGAGCCTGCCTTTCTTGATTTTCAGACCCCAGCTAGCCATGTCAAAGAAGCTAATGGACTCTTTCTAATTTGTCATTTTCCGTGGAGGGATTTGCTTGGCTAACTCTACAGCTTGAATTCGTGTTGACAATCAAATCCAAGTGCAAAACCAGCCTAGCCACCCCAGTTTCCATGCCTTGTGTATAATTAAAATAAATTAATTAGAATGACAGCGCGTATTTAATTTAGAACTCGTCAAGGGCTGCATAATTAGGAAGAGTTTGATTTGATGCGTGAAAGAGCGGGCTCCCGTTCTTGTAGATCGACTTGAAAGTCTTGGCAGAGATATCATATATAGTGCCTCAGTCAATGCTAAGCTATTATTTACGAGCCAATATATATATGGTTTAGAATTAATCGAGTATCACTTTCAAATCTACCAGGGTTTAAATTAATTCCTCACAGGTGCTGGTGCCCTTGCTGTACGAAACAGACCAATGACTGCTGTTAAAATACGCCATGAGTGTAGAATTCTTTGGATGAAAATCTCAAGTAGTTTGAGAATGAGATTTATGTGTTGAATAGTTTTGACAAGAATTGTGATTGATAATTGATGTTTGATGTTTGATGCTGTAACCTTTTTATTTTCTGGGTTTGATCAAACAATCTTATGCTCAAATATCTTTTCTTTTTGATGGCCACATCATCTCCTTATCACTGGTATCAGTACCTCCCTTGTTCTCCAAATCATTACAAAACTCAGGAACCGTTTCTCCATTAAAGACTTGATTCTTGTTCATTTTTTTCTTGGCATTGAAATTATTGCCACATCTAATGGTTTGTTCCTTAGCCAAACATCAAACACTCGTGGACTTCTTGATCGGGTGAAAATGGATGGTGTTAAAGATGTTCAAACTCCTCAAAGCACAAGTATTTCAAGATGGTTTCTCTCTTACTGGTGCTACTGAATACAGGCAAGTTATTGGTTCCCTTCAATATTTATCATTTACTCCGCCTGACACAACCTTTTCAGTCAATAAATTAGCCCAGTTCATGCACAAACCAGCAGTTACTCGCTGGTCTGCAACCAAACATCTATCGAGGAATTTGAAACATACTATTCGTGATCATAGGCTTCATCTCACTCGACCAGGTGCACCGATACTACAAGCATATTCTGATGCTGACTGGGCTGCAATATCGATGGCAGGTCAAGCATAACAGCTAGCTTATCTCATTTTTGCGGGAACTAATTTAATATAATGGAGTTCTCGCAAGCAAAGAGCACGTTGCTTATCATATATCCACTAAAGCAGAGTATCGTGCCCTCGCAACAACCACATCTGAAATTGCTTGGCTCACCTCCTTGCTGTCTGAATTACTACATCTCCCAACCCCCGATTATATCATGTGACAATGTCGGCGCCAATCAACTCAGCTTGAATCCAATCATGCAGTCTAGGATGAGGCACATTGCTATTGATCTTCACTTCGATCAAGGCTATGGCAACCTAGGTTTTCTTGATGTTCGACGTGTTTCTACTCGTGACCATCCGGCTGATCTCCTTCCCAAAGCACTTCCAAAACCTCGTTTTCATTCTCTAAGATCCAAGATTAGTGGCACGCCCATCTTGCGGGGGTGTATAGGAGATTGAATTCCACGGAAACAAATTCTTGAAGATACATGTATAGGATTTCTCTTCCTTTTTATTTTATTTTTCAAAAATTAGATGCTTTTATCTATGTGTGAATTAATAAGCTCGAGTGTCCTTAATATTGACGAGAGACATCTCTTTATTCATGGATAATATTGTATCTCATCAAGAATACTTGAGTAGCTAGCCACCTTTTAGTTGGTAATTTGTTTGTTTATCTTGTTCTTTGAATTAAGATATTAGGTAGCGTAAACAGCTTAGTTATATGCTATTATTAAATTAATTATGTATCATGATACATAAAATTCAATTTTATTGACCCAACCAGCTTGAACATGGACGTGAGGTGGTTCAATTATATAGTTTGTTTATTTATTTCCAAGAAAAATAAAGCCGGCAGATCCCAGCAGAAGAGACAAAAGAAGTGGTTAAATGCGCAATTATTTTCAAACGGGGGGCCCTTTGATTCATGGATTAATTTATTTAAAAGTTATACAAATTGACTTGGGCAACTTTATTTCCATGGAAACAAAACGTTCGCTTTTGCTTGATGACTCTCTGTTAGTAATTTCAAGGTACCGAGTTTAAACCATATTTATTAAAACTGATTTTGGGTTGACTGGTCAAAGAGTAGGTCTCGGGTCATATGAATTAATTTGGGTTAACCTAATTTAAAAAAAAATACATTACAGATTTTAATATGTAAAAGTTAAAAAAGTTGTGGATTAATACTATATAATTTATAAATAATAAAATGTATTCTATATAAGCTATAATAATAAAACTTAAAAGCTTAATTTTTGGTATCGTCCACCTATATATATATATTAGAGAATAATATAAATTATATCATTGAATTTCACTAAAAAACTTAAGGTTTTAGATGAGATGATTTTCCGTGATATGATATCAGAATTTTGTTGATCCAACGATCACGAGTTTGAATCTCACTACCCTCGTTCTATTTGGAAAACAATTAAGCATAAAATAGTATAGACTTATACGTAAGTTTCAAGTTTAAAAAACTTTTACTTGATGTGATGTATTAAAAAATAATATAAATTATATCGTGGAGTCTACTTAAAAACTTAAATTTTTAGACGAGATTGGTTTTATATATATATATATATTTCTCATGATCTCGATCTCTATCTTACTATTTGATTGTTATGAAAGTGACGAGTAAAGGAAAGATTGATGCATGTCGTATTATATGTCTAGTTTCTGTGATTAATTAAATCTAGTCATATCATTCAACGTATAGCTCTTAGACATCGCGGAATACATGGCAGTGTTTACTGAGGCTTTGGATTATCGATTCGTGCTTCTTCTTCTTCTTGTCAACATGCCTATCGAGGAACAATGAACCTTGCAATGGGACAAAAATTGTCTAATATATACATATATGGAAGTTGGATGATTAATTTGTCCTCGGTAATTTCCAAAATGTAAATTAATCAAACAGTAATTATAGAATCTGAACTTCGCTTTCCTGCACCGTCACCTCAGAAGAGGATTGTTTCATACCAATAAAAAAAAATGAAACCAATTTGATGAGTTGAATTGCAAATAATTTGTCGTTTTAGATATTGTTGTTAATGCCAAAGGAATAGCAAATAACTGTTGGTTTCTAAATATAGAAAAAAAATAGTACTGTTATTTTATTTTATTTAAAAAAAGAGGACTAGTAATTAATGTATAAGAAAATCAAATGCAAAATATATTTAAAAATGTCTATAAAATGTTAGCTATACTTAAACAATTGATTAAATTAATAGTTAGAATGTCAAAGGAGTTGCTTTAACTTTATGCCTTTTGACGAAAATAAGAAATTAAATTATTTAAAGTAAGTACTTGGTATGAATAAATCGGTTACATGCATATGATATAGACCATGACATTGGAATTAAAAATCTTACAGCTATTAAAATATTAATTTATAACAAATAAAACATTTATTTTTTTAATTCCAATGATTTAGGCATAAATTTTAAGATTTTTAAGTTATACCATAGTTTCTATGCTAATGGAAAGAAAAATAAAACTAATTTCTGTAAATTGTAGAGTGTTTATTATTTCTAAATTATTTAATACTATTAGTAACAAAACCACACACACATATACAATATGATTGTAAGCAAAAATATTCCCCCACAAGATAAGAGTTTAAAAGTATTGCTAGTAAATAAAATATCAAATGATAATTAAATTTGGAATCGCATATCTGAAAATGAATTAATGCCTAATAATAATTTGTCTCCTCTCAGATATATATGTACAAGTTAATCAAAGAGCCGTTAGCTAGCTTCGTTGGTTGTAATAATTTGAAGGTAGCTAGTACTTCAAAGGAATGATCCAATAGGCAGGCAGCTAGCTTCCTCTTGCGTGCAAATCCAACATCCAGTGGGAACTTACAGATCTGGAAGAGAAATTGCTGGTAGAGAAAGACGATAACAAGGCAATGAACCAGAGTAGTGTAGTGGAGGAGTCGAGGAGGATGGTGGGTGTTGTTTGACCGCATATATAATCCAGAGTGTGAAGACGCGTGGGTGCCGCTGACACAAACTGCACCGGCACCAGCGCCGGAGATATTGCTGCCGCTCTCATGCTCCCCCACCCCCCCAAAAACAAAAGGACTCCCAATACCTACGCCCTCGCAGCCTGACCCGCTCTCCGCAAACCCATTTGCTTCTTCTTCTTTTTTATCTATTAAAAGATGCTCTTTGTCGGCTTCCCTCCCTCCCTCCCTCTCTAGCCTATGGTGCCCCCCTTTCCCTTCCTTCCATCCATTGCAAGTTTTTCATTTGGTGAGTAAATGAGATCCACCCACGATGATGAAATGTATATTAAATTTATAAAAACTGCCACTTAGGAGTAAAAGAAAATAATTAGACAACATTTTATTTGGTATATATGTTTCGCATCAAATAAACAAAATTATAAAAGAAAACCTTAATCGTTTTAATGGAGACTGGCCATTATCCTCATTATAAATACAAAACATAATCAAAGATTGGACAAACTCTATGAGTCGAATGAGAGAATGGCACGGGAAGCCCTGAATCTTTTCGATCAGAAATCATGATAATTTAAAGTTCAAGGACTTATTTAGCATTATGACCGACCTTGTTAGATTTATGTTTTCCGTATCAGACTTCCTATTCTATGTCAATCTGTCCTTTACATATCATATCATGATATAGGGGTGGAGTTGTTTTGTCCAGTCCATGGTCCCGGCCGGTTCTCTCTTCCAATTTTTTAATTATCCTCGAATACCCTTTAGAAGGACCACCTTTGAAGTCTAATTTGATGTCAGAAAATATGTAGAACCTGTTAAGATTAATATAATGAAATTATTTTGGGGTCTTGTTCAGGATCCAATTAAAGATGTTTTTTTTTATATGAAATTAGAATTAATTGATTTTATCATTCTTATTCTTTTCATCACCCTTGAGAAAATGTATCGGAACTAAAATTAATACAATTATTTCAATTGATAAACTTTGTTGTTGTCAAAATTGAATCTCGTGTCCTTAAATTTTTTTAATCCTCATTAGGTGTAAGAGATATTTGCAATAAGTCACCTAAAATTTCAACATCATAATCAATCAACACTTTAGGATATTTGGTTTCCTAATCAATCATAAAATCAGAGTTGGAATTATTTTTTTAATCAATTATTTGTTTTGTTTGCTACGATCTTTAAACTAAAAAAAATCTTACTCACAATAAAAACACAACCATAAACTCAAATACTTCAAAAATTGATTTATAAAAATTTCATAAAGAATAATGTTATATGGATTATGCAAATCTATGAGTTTAAACTATTGGAAGTTTTAAATAGTATATTCATATATATACCGTATAATAATAAGATAAACATACTTCTACACACAAACTTTTTTTAAAAAATGAAATGAAGATTCTAGTAGGAAACCATTAGAATTCCACTTTAAATACAATTAAATCAATAATATGAAGTATATACACTTGACACACCACATCAAATTAAGGTGATGAATAAAGTGGAGGTTGATAAGGACAAAAAGATCCTAATATAGATAGTTTAAAAGGGGAAAGGAAACGTATACTCATAATTGAACTTGGTTGGTTTATATAATCATGATTAATTTCGAGTGGCAATATGATCATGTACTTGTATGTTTGTTATCTACAATGGGAAAAACTCATTGTATATTGTGCATACTATATTATGGAGTCATAAAATAGCTTTTTATTATTCACTTCTTGCTCTATGGTTGAAGAATTTTGAAGTTAACTTTCTCTCTCTCTCTCTCTCTCTCTATATATATATATATATATATATATATATCTTTTTAAAGGGCCAAAGGGAATTGTAAAAGGAACCATGTGTAAAATTGTTTTGTTTATATCATTTTAATATGTTTGGCTTTATTCTTTTAAATTTCCTTGTGACCAATAGAATATTTCTCTTGTTTTTTTTAGTTTTCCATTTCCTTAATGGCCTCGGAATCCTTATAATATTTCTCTAATTAGTATATATAAAAACATATGCAAAATATTAGTAATTAATGGTAAAAGATGGATAATATTATACATAAATCATCATAATTATATTTTCACTAGATCATTTGCTTATGGTACTACAGGATTAAACAAAAAAATAACATAAAAAATTTCTAGGAATTGTTAATTTTTTTAGCAAAACAAATCGTGTAGGGTTGACTTGATATAACTTGATAGGTCCAAAGATAACTCAATACAATTGGTAAAACTATAGATTAAATACAGAAAAAATAAGATGATTTTTTTTTAAAATATTGAAATGACAATATATTGGATCAATACTAGTTAACTTGGCAAATCTGAACCTCTGATCTTAAGACCATGAAAACCCTAACATAAGGAAAATCAAAATAAATAGTGAAGTATATAATTCTCAATTAACTCAATATTGAAGGATAAAATTAAAAAAAAAACTTTACTCAACCTATCAAGCTCACAATCTGGATCATGAGACTAAAATAGCCACACAAAAAACAAATCAAAACAAATTATAAAACTCAGTTATCAACCAAACCAATGTTGAAGAAAAGAATTAAGAGAAAAAAAATCAATAAAAAAACAGCTTGAGTTAACCCATTAAATTTATTATTTGACCGAGATAACCTCGTAGAAATAGAAAACTTAAAGAAAAATATGAAGTAAAATTCTTAATCAATCCAATATTGAAGAATAAATTTAAAAATAAAATAAAATTTATGACCTAGATTAATTTATCAACCTCTTAAAAAAATCAAAGTAAATCATGAAATCTAATAATTAATAAAAAAATATTAAATGATAAAAATAAAAATTATCAAACAAACTTGAGTTAAACAAATTATTTTGTAAAACTGGCAGCTTAAGTTATAAGATGAAGATTATTGTATAAAAAAATTAAATCTATAATTTAAAAAATAAAATTAAGATAAATAGTATTTTGTTAAATAAAATATCATGTTTTTGTTAATATTAATATTCACGAGAGGAGAAGTGATACTAAAGTCAGAGGTGAAATTCTGCAGAATAGACCCGCAAGGAGCTAGGGAAGAGACACACGTCGTGCTTGCAGAGCATACTCATGAGCGTCATAACGTTAACAGGAAGTACAGATCTAGAGAGAGAGAGATGGAGGGGATTATTTGCAGAACATGGTCATGGTGCATGCATGATGGCCATGAAAATTTGGAGCACCTCGCCCTCTCTCTAACTCCATTTAATTTCGTTTTTTTCTCAATTATCCTCCATTTCGAGCACTCATTTCCAAAATCATCTAGATGTAAGTTTACTCTTATAGAATAAGATTTTTCTTTCTTTCTTGGATTCTCCTTTGCATTTCAATTCGAAATAATAATATTGATAGAATCAAGCCAAAACTTCTATCTCTTACAGGTTGTCTGAGATAGAAGTTTTAAAAGTATTTTATAAAAGAATAAAAATATATATTTTTATTTTTTAGATTATTTTTATGTGTTGATATTAAAAATATTTTTTAAAAAATAAAAAAAAATATTATTTTGATATATTACTGAATAAAAAATATTTTCAAAAGCAATATAATAAACGATAATTAATAGTCGCTTGTATTAATTGTTTTCTTTGTGGTATTGATATTTTACACCAATTTTTGTCCATCAAAACTAATTTTATTATCTTTGATTTGTAGCTGGTTATATATATTTGGATTAATGCATTTATATATTAAAAAAACATTTCTTACATATTCTAACCTTAGATGGTCAAAGTATAGATTCCCCTTGTTTGTCATTATTGATTAAGCCACAAATTAGGGAGTACATTAATGTTAAAATTATTATTTTTTACGATGCTCCTAGCTAGGAAAGAACTTGCAAGATGAGAACAACAAGAGATAAAGCTTGGTATCATGGTTCAAATAAAAATGATTAAATTTTATTTATTTTTATATATTTTTAAATTGTATTAATGTAGTAAAATCAAAATGATTTTTTAAAAATTAAAAAAAATACTATTTTAATTTATTTAAATAAAAAAAAGATACCTTAAAGAAAAACAACTTAAAAATGGCTGGTAGATGGAGTTAAAATGTTTGAAACTTGGAGATAAGGACCCAGGACGAGATCGAGATGTGGATAATTGATAAGTATTATGACTTAATGCAGCATATATAAACCAGAGAGAGAGAGAGAGAACGTGGAGTGCTGGGGGGACAAGAGAGAGAAAGGCGGGGACCCATCCACCGCCCATATGCACTGCACGCAGCCTTACCAAAACCAAACCCATCTATTCCTCGATCCAACCCTAATACTTGCTTACCTTCTCTCTAGCTACCCAATAAAACACAGTACTTTCCATCTCTCCCAAGATCTTACCAACATAACCTCAGCTATAACACTTCTACACAAACACCACAGCTTGTTGAAAGATCGATCAGTAGATGGAGAATTCAGCTCACAATTTGATGGGATGCACCAAAAATCCACCGATCATCTTTCTCCTTTCTGCACCAGCTGGTGAGTGCTAGCATATATATACATATATATCATCTGGTTCTTCCAGTTACTTGATTAAACTATAAAAAAGAAACCACCCCGGCTCCCAATAGTCTTCCGTCGTATTATTTTATTTCCCTTCTTCTTCGACTACCGGCCCTCTTGCTTGCTTTTTGAATCTTTAGTATTACTGCTAGCTAGTACTGTTTCCATTTTCCTGGTTTAATTTTCCAGCTAGCCACTTATATTGTTTTCGTAAGCAAACCAGTTCTTTCAGATATATTTACTAGTACTAAAAAAGAAAGTCATAAAGTTAAAAAGAAGAAAGAATACTCTTATGGATCAAGTAACGGCTCATGGCCATTCTCTTCCACCTCCTTTCCACACACGCGACTTCCAATTACACCAGCAGCAGCAGCAGCAGCAATTCCATCACCAACAACAGCAGAATTCAGAAGATGAGCAAAGTGGGAGTAGCAGTGGGCTAAACAAGTCCTTGAAACGAGAGCGAGACGAAAGTAACAATAACATGGGAAACAGCGAAGGCCAAGAGCTCATAACTTCAGGCTCGGGAGATGGAGAGATCACAAGAAGACCACGAGGCAGACCTGCCGGATCCAAGAACAAGCCTAAGCCCCCAATTATCATCACACGGGATAGCGCAAACGCTTTACGCACTCACTTGATGGAGGTTGCTGATGGGTGTGATATTGTTGATAGTGTGGCTACATTCGCTAGGAGGAGACAACGAGGGGTTTGCATTATGAGTGGAACTGGAACAGTAACAAATGTAACCCTTAGGCAACCAGGTTCACCAGGTGCAATTGTGACTTTACATGGTCGATTTGAGATATTGTCCCTAGCTGGATCATTTTTGCCACCCCCAGCTCCACCAGCAGCTACTGGCTTGACCATATATTTAGCTGGTGGACAAGGGCAAGTTGTTGGTGGGAGTGTTGTGGGTACACTGACTGCTTCAGGTCCAGTTGTAATTATGGCAGCCTCGTTTAGCAATGCTGCTTATGAGAGGCTCCCTCTGGAAGATGAGGATCCGCAAATGCCTATGCAAGGGGGTGGAATGGGTTCACCAGGAGGAGTGGGGCAGCAGCAGCAGCAGCAAGCACAGCAACAGCAGGTTATGGCGGAGCAAAACGCGCAACTATTCCATGGATTGCCTCCTAATCTTATCAATTCTATACAATTACCAGCTGAGGCGTATTGGGCCACAGGTCGACCACCATACTAACAAAAGATAGATCCACAACGCCAAGTCAATTAGTTCAGTTTCCAACGATCACTTGCAGATTACCAAAGAGGTGACAGACTTTGTAGCTAGGGAATTTGGGTTGTTACTTGAGCATTTTCAGGTTTTGTTATTTCTTTTTTTTAGTTGTTGTTGATTTGCATTTGATAATCAGCTTAATTATATGCCTGATTGATGATTGAAGGACTGTGAATTTTAAGATCTCTATTGCTTTAGTATGATTTCATGTTAATAAGTGATGCAAACTTTTCCCATTTTGACGATGATGAAAAAAAGGAGAACAGCCACAACAATGGGAGGGGAGTACACTCTGTCAATTCCCACCCTAAACTCGATCTCTTCATTATAGTTATGTT
Organism: Salix exigua; assembly: GCA_032356905.1. Taxonomy (NCBI): domain Eukaryota; kingdom Viridiplantae; phylum Streptophyta; class Magnoliopsida; order Malpighiales; family Salicaceae; genus Salix; species Salix exigua. The sequence continues at coordinate 6,172,104 of CM063588.1, read as the reverse complement.
CCTACGAGCTAGGTTTGATCATTGCATGTGCCTTTATTTGGGACCAAAATTCCCTTACTTCATTAATCTTGTGTTATAGAAAAAACTTAGCAACACAGCCCCCTCTCCGCTCTCAAACCAAGAAATTAAAACGCACAGTTTTAATTTCATACACTCTACTCTCCACTGAGCTCCTAGCTAGTAAAAGGGGCTTAAAAGCTATGAGAGTAGTCTGTATGTGTATATTATATTTATGTATTTGACATTCTATTTTTTTTTAGTATTTTTATATCATTTTCAATGTGTTGATATTAAAAATAATTTTTAAAAATTAAAAAATATTATTATTTTAATACATTTCTAAATATAAAATATTTTCAACTATACTAATATGAAATTAGTGTTTGCCTAACTGATAAGATCAAAGGAGGTTCAATTAAAAGCTGGCTAGTGACGATTTCAAGGAGGAGGCAAGAAGGTGTTAAACTATTTACGAGACGAGCAAGGAGGTATGGGCTTAGAGTTTTCATCATGCCTTTTCTTCGAGAGCTTACCAGGGGTTTTAGATACAGATCAAATATACAGGGGGCCGGTGCTGGATTACACGTGCACTGCTCTGAACTAGCTCCTTTTCGAGGCAAACCATAGCATTTCCATGAAAAAGGCATTGCATTCTCTCTCTCTTGTGGATTCAAAGAACATGGGATTGGCCACCTGTTCTTTCAATGATCATACAAATTCAAGATAACATGCTCAGATTTTCTGCACTGAATCGAAACTCCCATGCTATATTCATCGCATTGCTGTAAAAGCAATATTTGAAGTTGACAGAGAGTACTTATCTGCCTTCATCTTTGGAGACAGTATTCCTTCCTACATTCAAATCTGGCAAGCCCTGCTGTCTCCTTCTCCTTCATCCTCCCTTTTGCTGGTCAACCGAGCTTGCAAAATGAAGATTCCGTTCTTGGACCTGAAGCTACCAGCTGCTTTCTTCTTCTTTAGTAAAGTCCGTATTAAATAAATTTACTTTTATTAAATAAAGATTCAAGTGGTGATACCCTGCGCACTTGATCATACAGCTTAATTAGATCTCTTCTTCTTCCACCCCTTTTCTATCTCGTGACTACATTATCTGACTAAATGCCTTCATTTTTCTAGTCGAATCTTATAGAGACAAGTCTTTCACATTTCTTCTACTGAAATTGATCTGTATATTACTCCACTCAAGTTGATTGCAGGAATATTATTTGTTTTTCAAACAAAGCTTACCTTGCATGTAGTCGATCCTTGCGAGTACGCTGGTGTTGGGAAGCTCGATTAGCCATCCATCTCAAATAGACACGAATCTGTTGGTGCCTCTGGACAGATATAAAGGGATGGAAATATAAAGGTTGCATTTCATTATTATTATTTTTTCCATCAGCTGGTACCACAATAAGATAAAAATGTTTTTAATTTTCCTTCTATTTTTTTCCTGTAATTTTCTATGTTTTATCACACACGATATACTGTAATGGGCATTTCACCATTCATGCATAACGCAAAACAATACTTCGATCTTAGATTTAAACGACATGGCCATAAGAACTTTATATTTTTCATATCCAAAATATGGAAGAAATTGATTTTCTTATTTTATTTCTGTTACCTAGTTCGTACATTCTTAATATATACTTGATCTTTATCATGAATTTTGCTGATTGTGATCTCGTAAATTATTCCTTAGCAATGCTTTTGCCGGCGTTTGATGGATCTCCTCCACAGAGTTCATTAATTAATAAAACCACTAATCGAACATGGAAGTCTAATATTTACAAATTAATGTTAGCAAGTAAAGGGCCTGGTGCATGGTTGCAAGAGGGAGAACGTAAACATTTAAATTTATCACACCTGAAAACAATATTTATCCTTTACTAAACGCACCGTTCGACTAGATTGTTTTTTTTCCTTTTTGGAGAATTACTGATAAAACGTAGTGCTGGTCGGTGGTAAGTGAATGAAATGATGAATTAAGCAAGAATCTCTTGTTCTCTCTCTCTCTCTCTCTCCTTCCTCTTCCTCCAGCCAGTTTTCAGTTTTTACCATACACGCAGGTGGGCAACACATTTGTTTGCAGGTGCCTCTTCTCATATTTATAAAAGAAAGCGACAAGAACAGGTGAAGAGTATTGAGATCTTTTATGACGAGTCAAAGCCTGCTGTTCAAAGCAAATTACTGCACAAATCAATCTTAATTTATTTATTTTCTTCTCTACACGAAATACTTTCAAGTTAGTGTTCGCCTGTTCATTTCATATACAAACAAATTTATAGACTACCTACCGACTGTGAGGGATGGTCTCCCTAGGGTTACCAAGATGGTGACTTGATCAACAAAGCTGTACTCAAACTAATGGCAGACCACAGTACAAACCCAATTAGACAGGAACACGGCTGATTAGCTGAAAGCCTTCCTGCTCTAGTTTATCTTCTAAGCAACAAGCCACTTCAATTCATTAATGATCTATTCGCAGTCGTCTCATTTCAGCCCGGAAAGTGGGGCTGGAAGTTAGCGTTCGATGGGCAAGTGTCCTTGTATCTTCCCTCGAACAGTCTCGTGAAACACGAACCAATTCCCCGAGTGCACCTCCGCTAATCATGTCTTTTGCATTCACTTCTGCATGGAGTAGAGGCTAGCATTTCAGATGACATTCAATGGGCGATCAGCCTGTTCAAACTTTAAAAGGGAAACAAAATTACCATGCTGTGCTAAGTGACAGAGCGCAAGCTCTATATGGCGCCTGATTGGCGAGGCTTCATTGTTAGCATTCTGTACAATCCATGGAAGCACTCCATCCTCGATCAAAAGAGATCTCCCAGTCTTAGTTCCTGCACAATTGAGAGCCGACATTATGCTTCATGCAAGTGTCATGGACAAGAAGAGGCTTCACTTGGACTTTAGCACGGCACAAACAATTTTGGGGTACATAGTCTAGCAGACAATTGCACGACAAGCAGAGCAAACCAAATACAGACAACCTTAACCAAGGCCTCTTTCTGAGCTATGTACCTTGAGTAGATGCTCTGGACTCGCACTTGGCAAAATTTGCAATTCCACGGGCAACTTGTGCAAGTACATCAGGATGCCTGCATCTAACCATTCCTAGCAAAGCCTTGATGCCACCTTCACTTCTTAGTTTCATCTGCAACTTATCTGAATAATTCATCATGGTACCAGGTTAAATCTTACAGCAGCATGACAGATGATATACTAGCTTGAATACATTTTTTTTTTGGTAGTAGCCTGAAGTTGTAACAAAGCTCTCATTCAAACCTCAAACGTGCTGCCTCATCATTTTCCTCATATTACTTGTCCATGTGCAAAACTTGTATGAAACTGAACTATTTCGAGAACTCAAGCTCTTTATATTTTTGTTAGCATTTGAAAATCTCCAAATACCTTAGAAATGTCAAGTTTTCAAGTGAATTGGCAGGCCATACAGATTCTTGTAAACTCACAAAACATAGTTCTATAACAAATAATTTTTTACCAAACTTCTTTGTTTTTCTTCAGTTCAGATTAGACTATATGAAGTTTGGCATAGCATTATAGCATGAGCGCAGTGAAGTGTTTTTATGCACTATCCATGCAAAATAGGCTAGTCATATTGAATGAACAGTTGCACAGATCCCAACATGTAAAGAAACCAGCCAAAAAAATGAAGGCCTTAATAATAGCAGCCTCGGGTAACAGCAACAATAACTAGGTTAGCTGCTAAATATACACAACTCCCATGTTATTCAGGTAAATTTGGATGCTAAGGCAACTAATTCAGGAGAAACCACTACTTTACTCATCTAAGGAGGTGGATATTTGCATGTATAATGATATCTAGCTGATGCAAACCATAAGATTGGATTCCTATACATTTGCAAAAGCTAGCTTAAACCAGCTAAAGTTACTGATGCAAAGTACCCAAACAGGAACCAACAATTCATATACAGTTGATTTTGTCCATCTGTTTTATGGGTAATTTCTAGTAGTGGTGATTGAGATCAGGGTTTGTTTATTTACTATTTCATCCATTCCACAGATGCGAAACAAACTCTAATCAGATATCCATTTTTGGAATTAAGTAAAGCTTCAAACAAGCTTAAAATGCAGACAACTAGCAAACTCAGAGGAATAAACATCAATGGGGTCGAGAAGCTTACCATTGCCACAAAGGTTTGCAATGGCCCCAGCAATCATTCGAAGTGTTTGAGGATCTTTAGCATTGCCTGCTGTCATTGATAACAAACGAATGCCTCCTTGAGCCATTATTAGCTCTTGGTTGGTTTCTGATTGAATACATGAAGAACATGCATGAGGTGAAAACAAAATTTATGATAAATTTGATTATCTCCATTAATGGGCGCAGAACTCACCATTCATAGCAAGATTGGCAATTGCACCTGCTGCAACTCTATATATGGTTTCATCCTCAGAGCTTCTGAGAAGCATCAACAAGGACTTCAGGCCACCAGCTTCTACAATCTTCTCTTGATTTGTTTCTGCATATTAGATGGGAATTGCAATCATTTTGGACAAATCTAAAAGGAATCAGGGCTTTTTTTCCCTGTAAGTGATCATGGTGTTTGCAGAAATATAATTTTGTTGTAGTGTAGACAGTCAAGGGAAAATCTATCCAAGAAAAGGTCATCAACAAATTATGAGAAACTCTTAACATGATAAAACATTCATGTGACTTTGCACAATAAAATTGAGTGCATAATTGTTACATTAGTATGCAATGCTATAGTTCTTGGTAAAAAAATATAAATGAGTGGGGGCCTTGGAGCTTGAATTGTGCGATTCAAGATGCATGATTCATCTCTTGGTTTTCCAGTGTTTGTCAATGCTATCTTTCAATAGACATTTTGAATTGAATTGATTAATCCATAGTTCTTCCAATGGAATTTTTAGATTAATTAAAACATGGTGTTGTGGTTAAGTTAAACTTCTGCTTTGGGAATTTATGCATGTATTACAAATATCAACTTTTCAAGTTTAAGGCTGTTTGACTTAGAAACAGGCCAATTCTTTCTTAACACTATCTAATGACATGACAAAATAGTTGTCCTTCGCTTCCAATCTACAATTCATGAATCTGTCAAGGAGACAAGTGTTTTCCATTCCAAAGATGTGTCCCTTGCAACTCAATAAGTTCATGCCTCAACCCAACATCTATTTCCATTCAAATAAAGTACAGGAATACAATGATTAACATAGCACAATTCTGAATAAGTTGGCAATGCCCATAAAAAGAAGTTAAAAGTGAAGTATTGGTAGAGAACTGGAAAGAAACCTTCAGCTGCCAGATTTGCTACCACCTTCACAGCATGAATTCGCACATCAGCATCTTCTGCTTCAAGCAAAGACAAGATCTTTTGCAATCCCACTGAAGAGGTATTGGATTTTGTTAGGAAAATACAGTATGAAAGACAATCCATTAACTACCATGTGGACCAAATTGGAAAAAAAAAACTAATAAACAACTGGTGCCAAGCACTAACTTCTACCTTGTTCAAAGAGTTTAGCTATTGGGGCCTTTTCTCCATTTCCTGAATCATTGATCTGTGGCTGCCTAACTTGCAACATCAGAGAATCTAGACCACCAAGAATTTCTTCAGACCCTCCTTTATCAATTCTTCTTGCTGTCTAAAAGATAAACATGTCAGTCAGCCTTTGAACTATAGATACCACGTGGGAATATTAGCATGGATTCAATGTGTGAACATTATCACATTGGAAAATGGTAGAATTGGTGCTTCTTTTTTCTTTTTTTGTTGCCTTCTAATTTGTTATGAATTGCAATAACTGATTTTACAATCCATGGCGTCATCTCTCACTACGTTGTCAGTTTATGATTCAAGAAGAAACGTTCACACCTGTAACAATTGTAATGTTTGTATTTGAAATTTTCAGGTAATTACCAAGTTATCTATTAACTTACACTTTCCATACTTTCTTCTTTGAGAAGTATTTTTTTTCTCAAACAAACAGTTCCTGAAGAAAATCTGGTTTAAGTTAGGTTTCACTAAGCTATAGTTATAAATTGCTTGAAAAGTATACCTCATCAGCCTCAAAACTTATTTGCAACAGCTGACTTTGCAGTGTTGCTATTTCCCCTTCAAGCTTTTCTTTCTGACAAGCCTCATCTTCCAGCATCTTTTGAAGCTTTGAAATATCAGATTTTGCCAACGCCTAGCACATCAAAGTTTTAGTTTTATATGAACCCAACCTGAGTAAGAGATACAGATAACAGAAAAGTAAGAAGTACTGAGAAATAGAACTAGGCAAACATACCTCTGACTTCTTCAATCCTGCAAGTTGACTTTTAAGGATATTAACTTCCCCTTCAGCAGCCTTCCTCAAGAGAGTTTCCTTCTGAAGCTTCTTTTTCATCTCAGCAAGTTCCTCCATATTAGCTACCCTGGAATCCTGTGCATGTGGCAAAAAAAAAGGCTAAAAATTGTTAGTCAAACAGCTGGGGCAGTGGATGTACATCCACTGAATTTTGGAGAACCTTAGGAGTACTGCATGGAGAACATGAAGAAAATAAGGACACATTAAAAAGGAGGCGTCGCAAGGAGGTATCAATTACAGAACAACCTTTCCATTAGATATCGCATTTGAACTTTCATCTTTGAGTCCAGGAATGTTTTCTCCACCAGCATGCTTCTGCTGACTCATCATCCATTTATCTTCTAGCTTCTTTATTGATTCCATATACTCTTTCTTATATTTAGTTTTTTCCTTCTATCAAAAGTGAGCATAAGGAGTTAACATATCCCATGTCAAGAGAAAGAAAATGCCAAAGGAGATTCAGAGGGCTAAAAAAGACATCAGCAGTACAAGTAGTTTTGTTTTCCCACATCTAACAATCCCAAGAGTGATAATGTAAGCATCCAAATAACCACAAAAATTGTGTCAGCATGAGTTGGTAACAAATTATCATCGGAAAAAAGTTTAGAAAGGTCAGTGTTTAGACATTTGAAATTATTGTGCATGTGAAAATACAAGGTGTGATTTTATTCTACAACCCCCCAAACAGTCTCTCTGTCACCAACATAAATGTCTGCACCAAATATCACTTCATTACAACATTTACCTCCAATGCATCTGCATAGTTTCTTTCAGACTCGGAAATTTGGTTTTGTGCTTCCATAGTTACTCTTTTAATTTCATCCTCAAATGCTTTTTGCTGCCTTTCATGTTCTGCAATAAATTTGTCTAATTGCTGGTCTAACCTTCTTGACAAACTTTTGTAATCAAATTCCTCCTTTAATTTCAGCATATTCTCCACCTTCATTGCCTATGAGAGGAAAAAACTTTTAAGAACTAAACAAGCAGCTTTTGCTAATAAGCGATCAATTAATACACTATTGATTTTGTGTCTAAGAAAGTTCAGGGTATAGATATTCAAATAGATATTCAATGATGCCAAACATATCACTATTAAGATCACAGCACAGATGAAGTATGTTAAGACAAATGCAAGGACTGCTATGTACATGAAGGTAGAAAACAAATAGATGAACTACACAGGCCAGGCATTGACTCCATTATTGGTACTCACTCTTTGTCCAAACATTATAGTACTTGCTGTTTCACCTCGATGACGGGGTGATGGACCAATAGTAATAACCAGTGAAGTCCTTGCTGTGCCTGTTAAGATTTCACAAAGTCAGGTAACACGTGTCATATAAGAAGAATAAATAACTCTATTAATGCAAATGTATTACCTCCAAATGAATCTCTAAGCAATCTAGTAAGCTTTGAATCACGAACTGGGACATGAGCGCTATTTTCTGCAAGAGCATTGATGCACTTCCCTAGTGCACTCAAAGAAAGATTGATGGATTTGGCTTCCTCCAATGTGTGTCCCTCGCTCCCTGCCAAATAATGGATGAGTGAACAAGCTTTAACAAGCAAAAGAGAGCTGGCCACTCGGAAATATTTACCCGAAGAATGGCCCATAATAACCAAAACTAAAATGAAAAGGGATGAATTTTTTTTTTTTAACTGATAAAAGTTGACTAATCAAACCATCTATAAATAATTACAAACCTTTTGCATCCCCCAAGCCACCATGCAGAAAGCAAAATTTACCAAAATGATTGGTAGTCTAATTTAAAAATGTATTGATAAGAACAGATTTTTCACATGAATGAAAAGCTAGAGTATATATGAAGAAAGTATTGCTAGACCATGTTAACAGGAAAGGCAGGAAGGAGGCACTTTTAATGTCCATTTCTTGATTTCACAAAACCTGATTTATCAATACGCTCTGAACCAGCAAGATCTACTATGACTAGCTTCCCCTTTCGAACAATAGGGGGCTTCAGACTTTTAACCATGGGGGAGTTGTCGCCATTTTCACTTGAAAGAACAGAATCTCTTCCCCTGACAGACTTCTTTACATGTACCTAAAGCATTTGCAATGTCTATTTCTTGTCAAAATCTCATTTTCAATAGGAAATGCTGCAGTTTCAAAAGCATTAGAAGCATCAAAAAGAGTATAAGCAAATTTATTCACCATCAAAATAGCATGACTACGAGATGATTCGGCATTCAATTTTGTATTTGCAGCAAAGCGGTGAGCTTCTCCTAGTCGCAATAGGTCAACAAAGCTCTGCTGATTCCTTATTTCAACTAGGGTAGCCCCAGGAAGCGAAACATCTCCACTTTTTGGATCTTCCACAATGGAAATATTGTCATTAGTGGGATTGAGGAGGTCTTGTATGGTCTCCATATAAAGCTGCACATTTTTTTAAGAACAGGAATATTAGAGATCCTAATTTGAATCTCATAAAATTCAAAATATACAAAAAAATAAAGAAAGAAAGAAAATAGCATAGATTTTAAACAAGGAAAAATACAATATCATGCATACAAGAATAATCATTGAAAAATCCAACAACCTGCAAATAGGACATTGAGACAGAATTGGTCTCTAGAGAAACATCGGCTAATATGTCCTCCATAGCACGAACCATAATTCCACGAGCAGCTGTGTCTTCCTCTCCAAGTTGTCCAAGAGTATATGTTTTACCGGTACCAGTCTGCCCATATGCCATGACTGTCCCATTGTATCCATCCAGAACACTCTGCAGTAACAAACCACAAATTAGCATGTCATCGCAATCCCATGAAGGAAATAAAATTAAAAGACATAACCTTATTGAACACATATAAAATGATTATTATCTTTACGATTCCGTGCTATAAACAGAAGTGAAACAATTAATAATGTTCATGACACAACATGAAAAACGAGCCTAATTTCCATCACAAATAATGAATCTATTAGAAATTATGCATGCAGGAGATCCAACTAATTGAACAACTTCTAACTCTATCTGTGGAAGTGCCTAATCAAGCATGTTCTGGTAACATTGCTATTTAGTGACAGTAAGCCCCATTTGGACCAGTAAAAGGCATCTGAATCTATGGTCCTAAGTATAAAGCTTCAACAAAATCATAGACTTTGAAACTTCATCTTCTGATACCTCTACAACAGGCTTTGCCACAACTTCATAAACACGTTTTTGCGATGCGAACTCGGTCAGCAATTCATCAAACTCATATGTATCAGAATCCCAGTTGTTCTTCCGAAGTTTCAACCTCTTAACCTGAAACCAAACCAAAATAATACGTAGGTACAAAAAAAAAAAATCACTGGCACATTTAAACAATTTTGTTTTAAAATTACCTCAGGCTGTAATTCTACACAGTCAGGAAAATCAGCATCAGCTACCCTTTCCTCTGCATTTCGCGGTCGCAATCTCACTGCTACCCTAACTCTTCCAGGAACTAAAAATAAATAAATAATATCAACATCAACATCAATAATTAATTCATCACTCACCGAATTAGAAAATCATAAAAAAAATGAAAATTCAAATTAAAGACGCAACCTCTTCGCACACCAAAAGGAGCAACGTGCATATTAAAAAAATCAGAAAAAAGAAAATGCAAGATCTCGATGGTTAAAAGAAAAGGCCGGAATAATTAACCTCCAGTGTCATCTTTAGCGGCGCCAAGAGCAGCAGGAGCGCTCTTACGTAATGACTTGGCTTTAAGTGAGTTTTTAGGGTTTGAATTGACAGAGGGAGGCCTTTCCACTTTGTTATTGTTAGTTCCAAGTGAATTCCTACTGTAATTGCCATTTCTATAAACACTTGCCGTAGTAGCCATACTTGCTAGCTCAGTGAGTGAGTGAGCGAGCGAGGGAAGGAGACAGAAAGTGAGCGAGGGAGAGGGGGATCGAAAAAGTGAGTGAGTAAATTTGATTTCTCCGTGTCTTCGTTTAAATTTATGTTTGGCTAGCGAGAAAATTAAAGTGTAATGTGGTTAGGGAGTGAAAGTGAAGTGAAGAGAGAAAACGGGAATCGTGTGTGAGGTTCATTTGAGTTTTTAGAGGGAGAAATGGGTCGTGGGAGCCGGATATCACTCTCCCATTTTTTAATTTCTTCGTGATTTACGCGCGGTTACAGAATTACCCCAACTTTTTAAAAACAAGATTATCTTTAATTACTTTTTTAATGTTTTGATAGAATAGTATTAAAAATATATTATTTTAGGTAAAAATTAAATATTGTGCGTTATCAATTAAATGATTAAAGTGACTCTTTTTCCTCTCCATATATTTTTTATTTGAGAATAAATCAAAATAATATTTTTATTATTTTGTAATTTTATTTTAAATACCATCACATTGAATTTGATGATCTAAAATTTTAAAAAAAATCAAATCGAAAGTAGTTCAAAAATATTTTTTAAAACATGAAAACAAAGAAAGTACGAGTAAGTTGTAACCTTTAAATGAATGGAATATCATGCTCATATCTGAGAAGGACAGTCTCGAAAGATTTAAATTTAAAAGGTTTTGGCACAAGAAAGCAGGCACGGAAAGGGGAAAAGAGAAAAAGGGAAAAGCTGGCTAGTACGTAGATTAAATAAAAGGTGGGGATGAGAATTTGCAAGTGATCATCATCCTGCTGCTATTTTGCATGCGAAACATTCAAATTCCGAAGGTGCCAAAAAGATTAATAGCCGAAACATAGTAATGTTCATCCTTCTTATTTTATTTTATTTTCTAAAAAAAACTGCAGCCAATGATCCCACTGAAGGCTCCCTCGAAAAAGGAAGAAACTTTCGCTGGAGACATGGCACACCTAATTGGACTATCAAATAGTTTCTAATTTGTTTTTATTATATATTATGGGACCTGGTTATAAGAAGGGTTTCTTCTATTTTAAAATTTTTTGTTAAAAAATCATGAAATACATATTTATTTTAAATTATTTTTGTTTTGTTTTATATATATTATTTTTGTTTATAAATATAAAAATAAATTATTTTAATATGTTTATAAATAAAAAATAATCTCGAGGGTATACATGTGGTAACACCAATAAGTTAATATGGTTTACCTTGGTTTTCTAGATTCTCTACAAGAGTTAGTGTGTTTTTTAATGGTATGAAACAATGGGTAATGTAGAAGTCATTGTGGACACAAACTCCTCATTCTCTTATCATTATTATCAACTTTTAATTAGCTACCATAAAGAATTAAATCTAGATAAAATAAGGATTATTTAAGAGGGAATAGCAATGATTGTTTAAGATTAAATTTTCGTTCACCTGTAATTAATTTAATGAAAACAAATTCCCAACAATTAATCCATCCCAGCTACCCTGTCATTGAAAATAATTCCAAGTGATAGTTCATAGCTTCAGAGTTCATAGAGAACATAATAAATACAGAATACCGTTCTGACTCCGTAGCCAATTTTGAGTAAAGGTTTTCAATGTCCCTGCTTTACACCGAGATTGACAAATCATTTCTTTAGATGGGATGCGATTCCATTGTAGCTGTGTACTATATTGCTTCAATTTCCTTGCTACAACTCTTCCTCATAATTTCAGTATGAAATTAAAAGCTGCAGAAACTAGAAAGCCATTCGAGCCCCCAACAGGCACAGCATTTACAGCAAAATCTTAAACCGGATGGCTGGGATATTTGCCTATTTCAACTTGAAAAATAGCACTTCAAACAAAATACAAGGCTCGACTTGGACAGGTTCAAGGCTGACAATTCATTCGCAGAACCTAACTATTCAGCTGACCCCCAGCCTTAAAGGCCTCCTTGTCTGTGCTGCAATGGGGCCTAGTAACAAGAACAGAGACAGAATACACGGCAAGACTCGGTGAGGACGAAGACTGACAAATTGTTTCGTTGTGTGCCTAGCAGGTCCTCTACGAAAACGATACGTATCCTGGCTAAAAAGCTTCTACCCACTCTCTTTCGATTCGACAGGCCAGGGTCAAGCGGTAGCCGTAATACCAAGTGCTTCTGTCATCCTCTAGGGTCCTGCTCAGGCTTATTGATCCCGTTCCGTTCCGGCCGGAACGGCCCGTTCCAATGCAAAATCCGGGACAAAACGGCGACGTTTTTGTCCCGGTCAAAATCCCGGCCAGTTCCGGAAAATCCGGCCGAATTCCGGCCGGAACGCCCCGGTTCCGTACCGGGCGTTCCGTTCCGGGTCAAGCCAAACGACGTCGTTTGGAACATAATGCTAGTTGCTGAGTTTTGCATCTTCTTCATCTTCTTCGTCGTTTGGGAGAACACAAACACGACGAACAAAAATGTTTGAGGGAGTCCCATAACAATTCCATCAGTTCATGGCTTCAAGAACAACATCACTCCCTCTAATTCTACCACCTACCTTAGTTTTTATCCTTACAATACCACTTCTTCTCAGCAAGTACGGGCACTGCAGCCAAGCTTTTTGCACCCATTGCACCAAGGCTCGCCCGCTAGCAAAGATGGTGAGAAACAAGAGAATAACATGGTGGCTATGAATTTGGATCAGTTTGAGAGAGAAAGATCAATAACGGAATTGGTCAATTCGTGATCTAATGATGAAGTGCTTGCACTGTTGAGGATCAGATCTGAGGGTGGGCGGCTGCGGCATGGGAGAAGGAAATTGGGATTTAGGGTTATGTTAGGGTTTTTTAACTTTTTATACTTAGTTATTATAATAATAAAAAAAAAGGTAGGTTTCTACTTTCTATGGGAGTTATATAAATTATAAATAATAATAATAAAAAAAAAGTAGGTTTATACGGGGAGGGGTAATAATAATAATAATAATAATAATAATATGAGGGTTTATAATAATAATAATTAGCATAAAAAATATTTTTTAAAAAATCCTATTAATTTAAGATAATAAATAACATTAATTAATTTATATTTCACATCAATAAAATATTTATTTTTAGTTTGTTAATTTTTATCTAATGAAATTCTATGGACATAATTGTTTTGTAATGTATTTTTCAATTATTTTGAATCATGCATTAACCTTAATATTTTATTTTTTTCATATATATAATTAAATAAATATGAACAGTACAAAACCGGAACGGAACGCCGGAATGCACCGAAACCGAAACGTTCCGTTCCAAACAAAAAACCGGAACGGTACCCGGAACGGATTTTACAACCCTGGTCCTGCTAGTTGCTTCGCTTCTGCAACAGAACCTTTTGCTTTTCCATTTTACCTTTTTCTCAATTTGTGCATTCCTATCTTAAACAAATGCTGATAATTATACGAACCTCTAATGATGCAACTTCATGAAACAAAAATGAATCAGGTGGCATTAACTAGTCCAGGCAAATCTTGCCATCTCTGAATTAACCTTACGGAAGGACAATTAACCTTTATTTTTACATACAGGAGAATGACAATAAAGTGAAGTGAACCATAAACCTTTATGCTTATTTGAACACCCAGGAGGATTCGATACTTCAAATTATCATACGAAAGAGATTCAGACAGAGAACAGGCAATCAGGGAGAATCCAGTCACAGAGTATCAGCAATGTAATAGCACAAAGATTATAGAGAAACAAACAATCTAAAAGAAAAGAAAAAAAGGCGTGCAAATATTAAATAGACAGACAAGTAGAGATAATGAGATACACCTTGATGTGGTTATGATTTTTCACGAGCCATTCAAAGCAAATTGCAACAATCCATTGTTCCACTTTATTATGGAATCAGCCATCCACAACCCCCCCCGAATACATTCACCTGGCGCTCCCCTCCTAATCCCTACCATCCCCCATAAAACACTCAGCCAAATCCAGTATAAAAAGCAACCATTTAGAACCAACTAGCACTAAATTCCTAATTAAAACCAAACCCTTAAGAAACGACTGACCCCAATAAAGAACAATACCAAATCCACCAATCCCTTGAGGATTAGCATCAGTATCAGAACCTTCCCACCTTATCAGCTTTAATCACAGGATTCGCCTTGGCAATCGCATTACGGCCAGCATCCTTGAAATCAAAGGAACACTCGTGATTCTCGGAGTACCTATGAGTCCCGCAGTATGTGCCACCGCATTTGCACGTGAATCCTGTCAAGCCAACCTTCTTATTGCAGCTGAAGCACCTATTTGACGGCTTCGATGACACCTGATCGCCAGCAGCAACAATAGCTTCTGCCGACGAAGAGGCTTCAGCGAATTGGATGGAATTAGCCATCGCAACTTGTGGGGCAACAGCAGCTATGCTAGAGTCAATTTGTTGTTTTGACTTGATTTTGAGAGTTTTATCCATAGCTGCCTTAGCAAAGGCAGCTTGCTCTTCTTCAGCACGAAGATCACGGTAACACTTGGAGCAAAGGTTCATGCTCGCAGCCGTGCCAAAAAAACCGCACCCGTTAGCACAAAGCTTTGGCTGCGAAGGTGGAAAGCTTGTACCTTCGTTTTGCTCGGAACCCATGTTTTCCTTCTTGTTTCTAGAGTTAGAAAAAAAAAATCAGGGTTAGGTTTTTCAAACCTTTTCTTGTACTCAATCCGATGGATCTCTAGGGATAGAGAGACCACCGTTCGTATATTATGCGTGAAGTTCTTATTAACCTCTAGAGTGCTGTGCAATTTATAATAAACTGCTTGATGGGGGTACTTTTGTCAATGTCATTACTCATGGAAAATTTGGAAATTACGAAGTTAAAAAAGGAAAGATAAACTAATAAATAATCGTGCAGCTATATAATGACGAAAAAAGACCCCAAGTAAGTACCCTTTTACAAAGTTAAGGAGGACAATATTGTCTTTTAAAAACAAATAAGGAAATTTCAGGACCTTCTTGAAGAGTCCAATAAAGTGCTGGCTCCAGCTAACAGAATGAACTCATTTTCTAATGTCATTAATTATTTGATACCTACCGTCACCTAATTAAATACCAGTATTTGATGATAAAATCTGGACCGTCCAAATTCTTCATGCTCAAGGATCCAACGGCCATACAATAATCGACCAAAAAATTAAAACAGCGGCGATAACATCGTCGGATTTCCCCAGAAATCCGACTCATCGACGAACAACCGGAGGAAATAGAAAGATTTCAGTGGACAGACACGATCTGTTTACGCGGAACATAAAAAAGACTTCATACCTGGAAAGAGTCGAAACTTCTGTTTCCGTGTCGTGTCGTCTTTTATTTTTTTCTTGCCGAATGATTGTTCTAAATCAACGATTAAGAAAAATTATAGATTCAATAAACATAAGAAAGAAATTATTTCTTAGGAAGTTGAGGGAGGGAGGAGGAGGAGGAGGAGGGAGACGGGAGAATACAGAGGTGACCGAGAACCCAGATTTCTGAGTCGATTAAGATTAATAATGAAAGCCAAATTGTTGTTTTTCATCTATGAGATAACCCACCCACCCCCACGGTTTTTTTTTTTAATATCGGTAAAATAACGCATATAGTAAGAACATCGTATTACCATGGAACAACAAAACTTAGCTGTCAGATTGAATTCAAATCTGACTCTGACGTCGGTATTTTACAATCGCCGGTTCATTAGTGAAGACTGTGGAGCCCAGGAGTGTATTTATGTAATTTCAGACTTGGCCAAACTCTTCGTTAACACGCTTCTTCCCGATGCAGGTACTATGGGCCCCACGTACTTTAACTGGACCGGTGGGGCTCGAATCTAAATCTGTGGGTCCTACAGGAAAAGATTATCGTCAAGAAACGGGGTTTAATTGCAATTTTTAGTCTTTCTATTATACTATTTTTATCATATTGAACCTTATACTATGAATTTATGCAGCAATCAAATTCCCAACCCTTGTTTTTATCTTAATTTTATTGCTAGTCCCGTTTTTAAATTTATCATTTTAAAATTATTAAAATTTATATCATTTTAAAATTATTAAAATTTACCTGGTACTTCTTGCATGTCCTATGTGTATGGTTTACAAAGATATTTTCTATTGTATATTGATAGTTTAATAAATTTTTAGTATGTTTATCGGTGGTATAACATGTATTAATAATAAATTGTTTATCTATTTGAATATTATAAGATCTAATAATATTGACAAACAACATGATTGTTTTGATATGTCTTTTATCAAGGAAAAATTGGACACGAACCTTTAAGTATTTTGTTATTTATATTATTTCAAATACAAATAACACAATTATTCCTTGTGTATAATTGAAAACTCGACTGGGTATGCATATATTTATATCAGTCAAAACAATAATCAAAATCCTTAGGCTGATAGATATGCATTAAGATTAAAATTACATATTGGATTCAATAATAAATAAATAAATCAGCAAAAATGCATACAGGATGCATGGAAAATATATGTTCATGGCATGAGTCGGGAGTTGAGATCGATCAGTGTAATCACTTGCCACCTATATCAACCCTCAAAAAAATTGTCCATTTTTTAGTTTTCCAAATTATCTAAATTAATGGTGAATTTTTAAGATCGAGGGGCAGAATTTAAGAGGATCGGATAAAAGGGTCCGCATTGACACAGAACATAAAGCATAAGGACTTGATAAGCTCTTTTTCGTAAATAAAGGAATTGGTACTGGATGCGGGGATCAAATCATCCAATTCGAGAGAGAGAGAGAGAGCGCGTGCCATGGTGGAATGGGGCGCGTTCTAAAACACGTAGCTTGGTGGGCGTGATGGTTGATTTTGCTCGTTAGGAGACGGCTTTTTAGGCAAGGAGCCTCTCCACGGGGTCACTTGTGACGTGGATGTCAGGCTTGAACGGGCCCGTAACGCCGTTGCTTTGCTGGGTGATTTGTTTGTGTCGACGACTGATTGTTCTTTTCTTTTTCTGGAAGGTTACAAGTTTATTTAATTTTATTTTATCACCACTTCCTTTTCTCTCTCTTTTTATAATCAAATAACGATATCATTGCTATAAAGAAGGGCTAAGATTTTCTACACCAAAATATAATTTGTGAAACCATGATATCGGCCGGGGACTCTCGAGGAGAAAAATAAACAAAAAAAAATGAAAGTCGATTTTTAAAACTTGTTAAAAAAAATATTAGCTAATAGTAAGCTAACTCGGGTCAATAAATCAAACACATAATTTAGGATATGAAATCAAACAGAAATAAGTATAGCAAAAAAATATTTAAAACAAATATTATAAAAAATATAAAAGTTGACTTTGCGAGTATTCTATGTCCATGAATGAGATCATGAGATTATAGTAAAAAGCAAGGTAAAACACAAAACAAAAACAAAAAAAATAAGATTTTTAATTAAATAAATATCAAGGGATGAAAATAAGAATAAAAAAACAAATTAAAAAAATAAAATAAAATAAAAACAACAGTTAAAAGAATCAAGGCTAGATTCAATATAAAACCAAATGAAATTCAATTTTTAGGCAAAAAATCAAATGTTTACGGATGTAAATGTAAGAAATAAACACCTTTAAAATAAAAATAAAATAGAAATTAAAAGAATTAGAGCCAAACTTAACATGAAAATTAAAAGACAATAAATGTTTGGAAGCGGAATAGAAAACAAAATCAAGAAACTTATTTAAAACAAAACAAATAGCAATTTAAAAAATAAAAATCAAATTAAAAAAATCAAATAACCACAGATTAAATCAAAAAATAAAATCCAAATAGAAATAATAAATATAAATAAAACAATTGCAAACAAGAGAAAAGAGACTGAGTTAAAATATAAAAAATTATAATGAAGAGTTTATGTTATTTTTGCATGCTAACACACGATCCAATAAGAAAATGAAAGAAAAAACTTATTTTTTCTTGGATTGAACCACGCTCAATCACCAGACACTCACCATACTAAGAGAAAGAAAAACATGGAGAAGAATTAAATGATGCAATGAAATCACAATTAAAACAACCAAAGACAATGACACTTGTAGCTCAAAAGCAGTAAAATGATTGATGCGTGCACGTCAACAACTTTTGTTTTTTTATTTGTACAAAGTCAAAAAAAAAAACTAGTGTTAAACAATAATAACAAATAAACTATGAAGAATTTACAGCTAAACTCTTGAACAGGGCTAGAAAAATAAATGATAAGGATAGTAGAGTAATTCTACTATTTTACCAAATATGAAAACACAAAAACATCTGTGCAAAATAAATTAAACTATTTTATTCAAGGGGTACATTGATAATCTTATTGTAAATTATAAAAAGAAAATCACAAAAATAACCTCACACAATCTTTAAAAAATATCTATATCATGGTAAAAATATCACCTTACCCTCAAAATAGAGACAAGATGAACTGAATGAGAGACAACAAAATCATGACACTATTATAACGAACAATATTTGGTGTCTTAAAACCCAATAATACCTCTAAAGGGACTAGTGTGTGTGTATTCAATTATAGTCTTATTATTATCTTTAATGTTTTGAAAAATAGAAACTCCAGATATATTTCAAGAAATAAAACACTTACCATATTGCAATACTAAATGAATCATTTTTTTTATGTGTGTGTGAATGGGTGTGTACAAGGGAGTTTGATTTATTTGTTTTTACAATAAGGAATTTAATTTTTAAAAATGAAGTTGATTTAAAAAAAAAAGAGAATATATCAAGTGGATCCAATGATCATATTCTCATCATATCCTTGGTTGAATAATAAGAAATTCTATATATAAAAATGAAAAATAAATAAATAGATATCAAATTTGGTAAATTGTCTATATGTCCATATTTTTTATATATATAACGAGATCATTATTATAAATATTTTTTTAAAAGGTATTGTGACGACAAAAAATATTTATGATGGAAATTTTTCATCACCTTGTTGTCTAGTTATTGTACTATTAAACAATGTTTGATATATAATGATGATATCAGTTAAGAGTGCGAGGGTTTATATAATTTATAAATTTTAATTTTCAATTCTTTATAAAAGATGCCTTCTTACAATAAAATCCAACGCAAAATTATGAACCCAAATATAAAATAATGCTTCTTGAGAGGCAAACCATGTATCGAACTTGAGCTCACATTATTATTATTTTTTTAAAAAAAAATTATTTTTAATATCAACACATGAAAATAATTTAAAAATAAAAAAATAAATTATTTTTAAAATATAATACCAAACAGAATTCATAATGTAAAATAATATTTATATCAACCATGTAGCTGATTTGGGCCAAATATTATCATTAGCAGTGGGCATGGACCACGTGCTATCCGTTCCTAAGCTCCTTGACCACGGAAAATATGGTGATGCCGATACTCTCTTCTTGTCTAGGAGTTTATAAATTATAGGTTAAAAGACATCGTTACTAGACAAGACCTATCATGTCGAATTATACTTTTTGAGTGCTAGTTATGCAGTGGATTTGAGTCCACATTATTATTAAAAGGAACTAATTTTTATTGATGTATAAATTGATCCAATAATACCCCTATTATTATTAATGATAAAAATAATAGAAAATGAAGCTCGCCTAGTTAAAAAAAAAAGAAAAAAGAAACTGGGCTACCATTGGTCCATTACTCACCCCGCCTCATTTAACATGTATTGTGTTTTAAGAAAAAATAAATTTTTGTATCTTTATTTTTTACTTCAATTTTTTTTATATGTTAACAAAAATATTTTTAAATAAATAAAAAAATTATTATTTTAATATATTTCTAAATAATGTTTTGAAAAAAAAAATCAACAAGGTCACTCTCACAAACAACTGAACTTGCTCCAAGCATCCAACCTTCGGTCTAATGGGCTGGATGAACTCAAGCAGGGACAACTGATTTGAGTTGGGCCTATAGTGTTTCAAAGAGGAGAGATATCATATAGGGAGAGACTAGAGAGTGGCGCCAAGTTGACAACTGCTCATCAATATTGCTTAAAGAAAAAAATTATCCATCCCTTTTCTTGGATCTCAAGTTGAGTGTGCCAGAATGTTTCAAGTTAATGAGCTCTAAAGATCTTCTTCTGTCATTTTCTTTTCCAAATTAAATACTTCTCATATCGAATATGAATGATTTGGTTCACATTTTACATTACCATTCGAATGCTAAGGATTGCAAAATGCAAATATAATTGCAATTGTGACGCCACCATCTATGTCTATCAAGTATCAACTCTATAGTTACTGAGCACTTGAGGTAGCAGGAAAAAAGACTTGTTTTCTTTCTTTGAACCCGAGTTCGATTCTCTCTGTGCATGTTTGTTATCTCCACGGTGACTTATCTACTCCCTAGACTTTGCATTGTGTTTAATAGATCTGTAAAGTAGTCGTGGTACATGTAAGTTGATCCGAACACTCCGATTATATATATAAAAACACACTCTCTATAGCTATTGTGTCTTGAGCAGGAGGCTAAAAAGGTCAAATAAGCAAGGCCATTATGACCACGACCCCAACTCCCAATTTTCGTAGAGTAATCAAGCTGCCAATGTCTATTCATTTTTGGTAGCCATATGCTTAATATAATCATGTCACTTCTAACCTATATTGTTCATCATAAAATATAAAAAAACTTCTAATTTCATGGCTTCCAAATGTTGCATCTTGCACTACATTGAACGCTATCCTCTTGCAATCATAATTTTGTGGTGGTTTCCTAGCTACCATTCATAAATTTGCAAAGATATACGGGGTGCCAGGCAAAACGTAATACCCATAAGTATAAATATCATAATGCACAAGTTGAAAAATAAAACACTCATAATTTCCAGTATCAAATTGCCATGATACCCTGTGCACGATATATGTGGTGGCGATGACAAATACACACACCAATATAGCAATCAATTGCAGTGCACATATGGGAGAAGACATGGATGGATTGGACATTTTAAATGAGAATGTGTGGAGCCATCACAGTTGATGCCCTAACGTCAAAAATGGGGTGCAGGTTTACAGGGCACTTGAAGAGGCAGGAGAAGAAGAGGCGATTCATTTATTTCATTGTTGACTATTGCGCGCGCGCGCATAAATCTACTCTTTTGTGTGTATGTGTGTGTGTGTTTAGTAGTAATAGTAGTAGTAGAGGAGGTAGTAAAAGAAGAAATAAGTGAAGATTCCTGTGAGTGTGGTTCTAGTCATGCTCTCTTCGATTGATGGCTCTCCATTCAAAAATGACATGATTAGGGTTAGAATTTGCCTACACTATCAACCATTATATGCGTGCGTGTATATATGCTCAACATTCACACACATCTTCGGATCAATTAAGTATATATTTGTGTATAAGCACACATACCATCATTTTGGAGTAGAGAATATAAATCATATTTTGATACCCTACCTAACAATTTGAATTTTTAGATAAAATAATTCTTTAACACATCGATCACCAGTATTTCCAAGTGGTCCTTTGATTTGAAGATTGGTTAAGATATCACTTTGTTACCTTAAAAAGAATGTTTCGTGGTTGATCCTAGATGAGTAGCACTCCTAAAAATCACTTGATTAGTGGGTCTTCTTCTTCTTCTTCTGAAGCTGTTTTGCAAATGCAGGCTAGTTAATTATATATTGAAACCATTATTAAGCAGTGGAGAAGGCCAAAGGGAGGAATGAAAGTAGATGGAATACATGCATGTGAAAATCCAGCGGTGCGTAGTTGTGTGAAAATTATCTGCTAGCAGAGAAGGCAGTACTGCAACAAAAACAGCTGCCTGATCTCTAGTATCACTTAAGACCTCCTCCTTGCTTCTGTTTTTTTAAATAAAGACAGCAACAGATTCAGTCCATTGGTATGAATGATCGGCTTGAGATCCTATTACAAAAGAGCTTAATGTTCGATGTCTGTAAATATAAATTAGCACTTGTAAGAAGATGCCTAAGACTTTTTTTAGAAGTGTGGAAAGTTTTACGAGCAGGAAGGTTTATTAATTAATTGATTGATATTATTACTATGATTATGATTATTAAAAACAACGAATAGACAAGGAAAACTCGCAGACCTCACAAAGCAATACCTTTTAAGAAAAAGTTTTTTTTTTAAATTAGAATTATTAGATATTAACCTTCATAATAAATTTTTATATGAAACTATTTCTGTTTTATACCTCGAGTCACAACTTTTATGAAATAACCTAGTTAGACTCTAAGTTTTTTTAAGTTATTTTTTTTTTGTCATTTTATCCTTTAACATTATGTTAATAAAAGATTAAGCTTTGTAGTTTGTTTCGGTTTATATTCTGAGTATATCATATTCTTATGACATGTGTCATGAGTTTTGTTTCGGTTTATATTCTGAGTATATCATATTCTTATGACATGTGTCATGAGTTTGACAAGTTAACTCGGGTTTAATGAGGTTCTTAAAGTGTAATTTTTTAATTATTTTTTAAAATTTTATCTTTTAACATCATATAAATTAGTTGTGTATGTTAACCTGTTTGAGTCAAGTTTTTTGTTTTTGTTTTTTTATGATTGAATTTTTCTTTTCAAATTCATCATTCAATATTGAATTAATTATAAATTGAAATTCATAGTTTGTTTTAGCTTGCATTCTATAAAGTTATTCTAGTCTCATGGTCTAAGTCACAAGTTTGGCATGTTAATTAGGATTTATTCAGGTTTTTGTGGGTTTTTTTTTCAATTTCAAACTTCAACATTTGATTGATTGAGAATTGAACTTAATAATTTGTTTTGATATTTTTTTTCTATTAGGTTATCTTAGTCTCATGATCCGGGTTTAGTAGGTTAACGCAAGTCAACTCGAGTTATTTTTTTATCCTTCTTTAATTATTTTTTCTCCAATTTCATCTTTCAACATTAAAATTAGAATTCAAAATATTTTTTGATTTACTTTTTATGAGTTTATCATGATCTGGCTTGAATTGTAGATTTTACATGTTAACTTGGATTGACTCAAGTCGATTAAATATATTGTCATCTTAATATATTTTTAAGAAAAAAGACATATCAACTCGAGATTTCTTGAGTTAAACCATGTTTTTTTTGGTTATTCAAATTATTTTTAAACTTGTTAAGTTGACTGAGTTGTATAAATTTAATCCCTACATGGTTTACTCCATATGCATAATGTGCTATCGTGAACTTATTCCCCATTCTTTTCTTTTCTTTTCCTTTTTTCCGCCATGCCTCATTTGTCCCAAACGCAGAGACTGCTGATATTAAGGAAAAGGTGGGGTTTTCATGCCCTCAAGGTGACTCATATATTTGTGTTCAAACCAAGTATAATGAGATAAACAAAAGTGGAACAAGGAAAGGGTGGTGGGAATGGAGATGTCAACTCCCCCCTGCAATGGTCCACAGCCCCGAAAAGGAGAGGGGTGGGGGGGAGGGTTTGAACTTTCACAATTCCATTAGGCCTGGCATGGGGCCATAAGACAAGGTGATGCCAAGAAGCCACTTGTCATCAGCCTAATCGTCCATGGATGGCTGCTGACATGCAACTATGAAGTGCCATCTAAGAAGGATCATTACAAATTTCAACATAAACTATACTTACCTCGTTGATCTTTTCAAATCAATAGCTTTAACATGAACAGAACTCATGCTCCATTGGTTCTATTGATTTTTAATTTTTCCACTCCTCAAGGCGAAGTGTGCAGGAGATTATCAAAGAGAAGCATCTAAAATTCCATGATCTTAGGCTTTTCTTTCTTACTTTCCTCGTCCATCATCGATTCAAAGGACTGCTTCCCATTGCAATCATGAATCCAATATGACATCATTGCTAAAGAAGATAAATCTCTCTCTCTCTCTCTCTATCAAATGCATACCCACCTGAAGCCCACTATATGCCCTAGATAATCATGCACACTGCCATTGCACAAAACCACCTGTATATATAGGAAGACACCCCCCCTCTCTTTTCTCAATTCGCATACTTTCACCTTTTCAATAGCAGCATATATAATGTGCACCAACGGAGTAGAGAGGTACCCTTCTCCTTTCCACCCTTCAAAAAGAAGGCAAAGATTAAAGAAATGTAAGGTTCAAGTTACTGGGCTCACCTGCAGGTATGTCTTGCCTAGCAAAACTTAGCATCTGCTTGCCACGCGAACTTTACTGTCCCTAGTGTTTTGATGTCTCATTTGCTGTATAGTTCTTGCTAAAATTACATGTTTGACGTGAGATATTTTCTTTTTTCTCTCTCCTTGTGTAAAGCAGGAGGTCAGGATATGAAGAAATGAAGGGGAAGGATATGGAGCTAAAGAACCTGAAACTGTATTTAGAAAACCAAAGTATTGTTGAAGAAAACGAGAAGTTGAGGAAGAAAGCTAGTCTTCTCCACCAAGAAAACCTGGCCTTAATGTCTGAACTTGAAAAGAAATTCCCTCGTTTGGGTCGCTTATCCACCACCCTTCTTTTACACAACACTAGCAAAATGTAATATGGTACAAGCTAACAACTCTGTCTATATCTCTATCTCTCAGTAGTCTTCCTTTTGTTTTTATCTTTTCTTTGCTGAATCAAGCATGTTAGTCAAAGGATGTAATGAATTTTGCCTGGTAGTATATGCTATAAAAATGATTTAAATCAATAATAGAGGGTTGACCTCTTACAGCCAAAAACTTTTCTACATTCTCCCAATAAAGTTGAGCAGAACTACTAAGATGTATTTTTGCAAATTTTACCTTTTATTCTCAAATAAATTATATCTAACAAAGAAATTATCCATGTCATAAATCCATCTATCAAAGATCCTTGGGTTAAGTTAACCCTTAAAAATCAGAGATTATACCTTGATATGTCTCATAACTCGATCACAAGGATCATCATAGTCATAGTGACCTTGATTATGGTTGTATTGATAGTTTCTAAGGTGAACTAACCTCTAACAATAATTGTTAGAATGTTCATTATTGCTAGGGTCATCAAAGTCACACTGATCATATGGTGTAACTCTAAAACATTCAACTATTGGGCTCAACCTATTTAAGTATAAATAGCCCAAATAAATAAAATAAAATAAAAACAATAAAATAGACCTGGATGAGATTCTCCCAATCAAAAAATGAGGCTATTATTTCATTATTTGTAATCTATATTCATAAACTCGTGTAATTTATGATAAAATATCATTGATTCTCTATGGTTTTTTCCCTTTTACTTTGGAAGTTGACGCGTCACCTAAATTTCAATGTTTCTAATATTTGCTAGTTTTTTAAGCCCGGAAATGAAACTGGGAGAGATTTTTTAAACCCAGCAACCAATTAGATGCTTAAGCTTATAATCTTGAAAAGCTGCAATGATACGGTGAAAGACTAAGGCAAGAGTTCTTCAAACTCATAAAGGAGGCTTTAAGACCCAATTTTGTCGTGCAAACAATCTTTCCCAGCTTAACCCATCTATCCCCAGCTGTAGTATTGCTACAGTTAAACATCCGATCCAGTCCCTCCCTGGAGTCTACACATAAATAATACTAACCTTATCCATTGTTAATTTGCTATTATAATCCTTTTTCTACCTTAACCAATAAACCATATTAAGAAAGGAGCATTCCAACTCTCCACCCACGTCTTGCATGCAACTATTAGTGCAAGGAGCTCTCAAGGTTTCCAGGCTCCAGCACTCTGCATTCAATGCTTACTTTTTGCTTGAACTGTTCTTTGTTTCTGTGAGAATTTTTGCTTCGGTGTTTTGAAAGCTAACGAACGAGCATTAATCACAGTGCATTCATATATGTTTAAAGCATGAGATTACAAGATTGTAAAGTTTGACTCTGCTCTTATCATCTGATAGTGCGTTTATTTGAAGCTAAAAGAAGCAGGTGAAGTATTACTTACCTGGGGATGCTTTGTGTGCCAATAAACTGAAGGTAGATTGTGGGTGATAGGAGAGAAGGAAGGGTTAAACTTTTCGAGGGAAAAAGGAAAAGAAGGAAAAAACTTACATATAATAATTGCTGGTAATAACAACCCTGGAAGGGGTTACAAAAGGTATGGCTAACTGTCTTGACAATTTCTTCTCCCTGAAATTAGACCAAACAACTGAAACGAGGATTTTACTTTCCAGAAGACATAATTGCATACAAGCTCTGAAACTGTCAGAGATTCTTGGGGCGTTCCTCTGATGACATGTGTATACGGAAAGCAGCGATGCACATTGTGGTATTACCTATTACTGTCAGTGCAGCTTGAAGAGCTACTAATACCTACACCTCAGAAACAGACTATTGTTATTTTCCATATTCTACATCTATCCCAGAGAAAAAAGAAAAAAAAACCGCAAATTGTACATTACAATAAGGTGGGTTCATGTAAATAACCATCCTCTATATTAAGGGAAATACTTAAAATGATCATATAAAAAAAATGGCATGGACCAGGGAAATGCTCTGAAAACAGTAAAAATCAAGTTCAATAGCATGCAGCACACTGTGGTGACACAAAGGGGTGGCAAACTCTGATCCACCCAGCATTGACCGAATTTGAGCCAATTTAAAGTGAGTTTGGTTTAAGTTGATCAACAAGAATATTCAACTAGCAAAATCAAGAGGTTAGATTGTTGATCACAAAAACAGTAGTCCCCACAACTGAAACACTGGCTTGATCCAGGATTTTGGGGAAAACTAATTATCAGAAACCAAATAAATCATGATGTTCGAACCAGGATCCAGTTCTAAAAGTATTATAACTTTGACAATAACTGCCTTCTGCCTGATTTATAAAATTCAGCTAGATTTCTTGGGGTTTTTCTCTCTCCAGATTCTTATATATATAAATCTCTTCAAACTGAAGCTTAATCTTTCCCTCGGTTAGCAAAACCCCTATCTGGTACCACACATAATCTGGTCTGTTCAGAGTGAAATATCCCAGTGGTTCTTTTACAGATTAGAGTACAATTGTATGTTGACGGGTACATGTGACATTAGAAGCTGTATGGCATTTGATTTTCGATGAATGATGTGCAGTGAAAGGCGAAAGTGAAATAGAGACTATTCTCTCAAAAAAAAGAAGAGTGAAATAGATACTGTATTATGTAATGGACGTGTATAAAGGACTATAGATATATATTCAAGCTAGATGTCATATTCAATCCCATCTATGCCCCCCGTAGGTTAATCTAAAGTCCCATTCACCAGTTCATTTAAGGTCTTTCCAGTATCTTGATTAATCTATCAATTTCCAATCTATGCCTGTATGAAATGACAAATGCATTTAGCCATGAAGTGATGCAACTATTGTTACCTGAAGAGACTTAGAATAGAAGGAAGGGCAAAAAATCAATGATGCTATGCAAATGTATGAAGCTGAGCAGTAATATCAATTTCTAGCTAAGAATTGTATTCGATATTATCATACATCAGAACCTAAACTTCCATTTGATTAGTTTATTTAAGGCTATTTCCTGTATATCAACTGATCTATTTATCTCTAATCTGAACGTTTAGAAATAGATAAATGCCTTTAGCCATGAAGCAATGTAACCATACTTACCTCAAGGGATTCAGAATTGTAGAAGAAATGCCATGTGCATGCACAAAATGCTCCACCAAGTAAAGGAACCTAAAAATTAGTTGACTATAGTTAGACTAAGAAATTTAGAAAGAAACAGTGTCTAGATTTGACTTGAATAGTACACACAGCAACCGCAGACAATAGCACAATCTATACAAAAGCTGAAAAATCTGAGTGTGAAACCAATACAAATGAACAAAGTGGATATCACCCGCATCTCAAAGACACTTCCTATCATATTTGTAATTGTTTCCCCTCACAGTTTAGGCTACTCTAAGGTATTGATTTCCTAAATGAATTAAACGCAAAATTCTTACAGCTTATGTAACTGTAACCAATGGAAAGATAACAAACAAAATCAGCATTGGCTACAATAAATTCAGGTCTCAAAACAACATTTACGCCAGAGCAACAACCTATACAATAAAAAAAAAATCACCATAAAATCTTGAACATGCTCACAAGGCAGGAAATCTTTATTGGCATGCCCAACATTTCTATGTTATTACCTGTTTCAAGACTTGGAAAAAAGTCTAGAGTAACTCGATTTACTAAAGTAACAAAAAAAAGTAACCGGGGGTGGCATACTGATTTAGCAAGCAGTTTTAAAAAACAAAAACAATCCATATATGCTGACGTTGCAAATTAAGAATTGTCATCACGGAAAGAAGAAAAAATGGATCGGCATATTTAAAAGTTTTAACAAAAGGACAACTCTAAGGGTAATTTGAACACCCCATTGTAATCAAGAGAACCTTATGGTCGTTCAAGTAAATCTCAATCCAATACAACAAACTAAATAACAATCATGAAGGCAGTTTCGAATTGCCTCAAGGAGACATTGTAGGTTCAGGCTAGGGACCAGGTTGCGACAGTGACAACAGACTTGCATATTGTTTGTGTTCTGATCAGTAAATTTGCGCCTTCAAATCCCCCCTTGCATCAACTTGGAGTAACAGCCTTTCAATCATTAAAATCTTTAGGCCAGAAGGATATAGCAAAGCAATTCAAGACAGCCTTCATTGCTTCACCAATTTTAAAACACCCCAACATCCAGATACCAGTACAGCAACATCAAATTTGCAACGCTTTAACTCTATAACTCACCATACCCCAAGCAAGTCCCTTCCACGATTCAAGCCCCGATTTCTCCCCATATTGCCAAACCAATGCCATTGCTACAATCCTGTGGATAAGAAAGTTAGCTGTCAACATCTCTATTATGGGCACAAAACCATCTTAACAAAGTACAGTTAACTGCAGTGTTTTGCATTGTTTTCAAGAAAGCACTTTACTTTAGTTTTCTTTCCTCGTTTACTCAGCAAGCAGATATAAATCGACTATAATAAGGCTAATCCATCATGTAGTTAGCGAAATTATCCAGTTTTCTTAGAATGATAATCCAGTCTAATCAAGTCAAAAAGAATATTGCCAAGAAAATCCAAAAGGCAAAGCAATAATAATATACATTAAAACCCAGCATCAGAACCACGGGAAGTAAGAGTATGTCGAAAACTCACCACTCAACTACACTGGAAACGTGTATGGACCAGGTGGGCAAAGACAGTGCATTGGCGGGTTCACCGAGTTGACCCAGCAAGGGTAACTCAGCAGCTGAAGCTGGTTCCAGTGCTGTCAGGGCCAAGCCAGCCCCGAGAAGACCCACAACACCAAACCTGCCTAGTTTTTGGGTCACGGGTTGGGTTTGGAGAGTGGCAAGTGGAGGGGCAGGTGGAGGGGGGAGAGAAGAGAAAATGGTTTGTCTGGATTTACGAGGGAAATCAGGTTTCGGAGAGAACAATGATAAGGTTTTTGCTGTTGTGGTTGCCATAGAGCTCTTTTTTTGTGGCGGGTAGTTTGAGATTCTTTTAATGCTGTTACTTTGAGAGACATGTTGTTTATGTACCCGTTATGATTTTAAGCTTAGCTGTAGTAATGGAAGATAGATCTTGTCAAAGACTTCGACAGTTAGATTATTTCCTTATTATTTTCATTTTCTCAGTTTCTTTCTTATATTCACGAAAAATATTAAATTGATCTTAGTTTTGAAGAGAATCAAAAACCAACAAAGAATTTTTATGGTAAAGAACAAAAAATCAATTTCATGTTTTATCAGCCAAAAATCCTTTGAAAAACGCTATATTTATAATAAATAAATAAAAATATTAGTTGGAGATATAAAAATAAATTTATTTTATAATGATTTTAGATCGAATTTCTATACTTTTAAAACAAGAGGTATAGATACAACAGGTCTCTAGAGACAATATTTATTATATTTTTATTTCTAAAATATTATTGTGAAAAAACTCTTAGTTTCAAGATTTTTCGGCTAATAGATATACACAAATAAAGATTATTATTTTCATAGTCTAAAAACCTAACTTGAAGGTCAATCTAATGACAAAATATGGATCACGAGTAGGGTTAACTTAAGTCAATATAAAAATAGAAATAATAATTATTATGATTTTAAAACTCAATTTGAAAGTAGATACATGACAAGATCCGCATCATAAGAGAGATTAATCATTAACAATTTAACACAGGACACATAATAACGAAAATTATTGTTGTTTTAAATTCTAACTCAAGGATCAACCCAAGGCAAGATCCGAGTCACATGTTAGGAGTATGAACTCATGTTGACACATATTAATATAAAATAAAAATAATTATTATCATTGTGTTTAATACTATGATTTGATGGCCAACCCGAGATAAAACTCTAGTCATGCCAGAAGGGTCTACCTGAATCAATATAAAGACAAAAGTTATTATTAGAGTTTTAAGACCTGAGTTGGGGGTCAATCAGAAAAAGACATGGATCACATGTCAAAATGGTTAACCCGAGGCAAACCCTTAATCATGGATCAAGAGGGTCAACTAGGTTAATGTATTATAATCATAGTTTTTAAACTCAACTCAATGAGCAATCAGGGCAAAGCTCGAGTCATGAATAAGAAGGGACAACATGGATTGACCCAAATTAATGTATAGATAAAAATGATTATTATCATGATTATAAACCCAACTCAAAAGTTGATCCGAAACAATATTTATTTATTTATTTAAAAAAAATCAACTGAATTTTATCTTATGTTTTATCGCGAGTTGACTTGGAATTTTTATTGTACGAGGTCAAGTTGATACTTCATCTATTTTCTCGGGTCAACTCATCAAATCAACTATAGTTTTATAATTAGAATTATTATTATAATTTTATCAATTATAAAACTTGGTATAAACTAAACTAAAAGTTAAATAAACAACAAATTATTTTTATTTTATACACTGCTTCCTACATATTGTATTTTTTATCATACTTATAATATTATCCTTTCTATTTTCACAATCAGTATCTCTTTTGTTGTTTAGGGATAATGTTTAGGAATAACGAGTTGGCTAGCCTGCGCGTTGCGCTGAGCTTTTTTGATGTAGCAAACTAATTAATTATTCGGGCTGTAAAGAATTATTTAGTTGGTAGATAACAAATTATAATCGTTAAATTTTGTTGTAATTTTTTTCCTGTTAAATGCTCGGGTAATAATTTAGTTGACAACTCTCAAAATTATAATCGACAAAATCTATTAAATATGAGTGGATTATATTTTATACCCAATTCATTAATGTGTGAACTTGCTTAAATATTTTATCAATTTATGTAATTTGCATATTGAAAAACTATAATTGATTAATTGCTGGGTGTGTTTTAATTGTTCTGATGTTTATTTAATTGGTGGATGTGAATTTGCAATTAATAAAATGAATAAAAGATGAATTATTTTTTTCTTCTATCGAACTTGTTGGTGGTTGGGTTTATTATAACGGCAACGGACAATTTAACCAGCAGATAGCAAAATTGCAATCGCTAAAATCTATCAGAGATGGATTATTTCTGACTGATTGCTATTTTATGTTGATTTATTTAATTTATGGATTGCAAAACTGTAATTGATTGATTGTTTGGTATGTCTTAATTGTCTTGACAATTATATAATCGGTTGGTGAAAAAAATGTAGTCGATGAAATCAATTAGAGATGAATTACTTTATTTTTACAGTCAATTGGGTATTCGTTGGCAGTTGGGTGTGTTATAATTGTTCGGCTTATTATTTTCTTTTTTATTTTTATTTATTCTTCAAGTCGAATAATGTTTTTAGATCTAATAATATATTTTTTGTTTTTTCATTTATTTTATTTTTTTAATTGCTTTCTGTAAAAAAAAATTATTATTAGGTGTTGAAATTTCTAATTACTGTAGATAAGGTCTTCAAAATAATGACAATAATTATTCGTCAATTTTTTTTTATAAATATGTTAGACTAATTATATATTTTGCTATTTATTTCATATTAGCGCCTTAATACACACACACACATTATATTTTGGAATTGCGATCTCCTTTAATTATTCTATAAAATAATAATAATTGTAGTGTGTGTAAGCTGATCCGGACACCCTAATTATATAAAAAAAATGTATAGGTGGGAGGAAAAACAGGAAAAAATATTAAGAAAAAATGAGTCCTGTGATTATTCATGGCACGCTCAGTTGGCGAGGAACAAAATATATATATACTTGGGAAGAAAAAATCATGGTGCGTGTAAGCTGATCTAGACACCTCGGTTAAAAAAATAACAAAAAGAAAATGTATAAGTGGCAAAACAAAATAGGGAAGTGGATTAGGAGATTAGTCGTGGTACTCGTAAGGTGGTCCGGACACCTCAATTATGAACAAAAAATATTTTTTTGTAAAAAAACCAAACAAAAACTAGTTATTAAAAAAAACACTTCTTTTAAAAAAATAAAAATAAAAATCAAATCAATTTTGAAGTCTAAATGATTCGAAGTAACCACTCTTTTATCATTTTCATCATTAAAATTTAAAACTACAAAAAGAAACCCTGTTTAAAAAAAGAAGAAGAAGAAAAATAACATATGTGCACGTGAACAAATAGTCAATTAACAATTCACATGTGTGTACTTGAATAGTGACTGACCAAGTTGCTTTAGGTGCTTTGTAATAACTATACGCAATCTAATTGATATATATATATCTGCTGATGAAAAATAGGATAAAACAGTAATTTAAAAGGGAGTTTCAAGTAGATATTTTCATGTGTCGGCATGATACAACCTGATCACGACAGAACCACTGAAGAACCCGGTGACTTCTCATCAGAGATGTGAACTAGAACACTGGAAAAAGGAACCTCTTTTGTTCTTTAAACACACGACATCACAGGGTGACTCCAAGTGACACCACCTTCAAAATATCTCATCACATTGCTGCTGTCCTTAATTCCTGGATAATAGAACGGCTGTAGTTGTTTTTTTAAAATGTTTTTTATTTAAAATTATATTAAAATATAAAATGAATAAATTTGTACTATTTAAAATAACATATATACATATATATAATTTAAATATTTTCATCAATGTGCTCCCTTTTTTCTTTAATTTGTATTAGAATATTTATTTTAAAAAAACAGAGCTCTTTAGAATCATGAGATCTGATTTTAATAAATAATAATAATGATATGATAGTTTTGACTCTAGAGTATTAAACAATACAAGAACAATACACTAGATTGTTATCATGAATTAATTTCTTAAGTTTATTTTTTTTATCTAGCTATGCAACAATATAAATAAAATTGAGGAGGCGTAAGAAACCCGTGAGCCAAATGCCCGAGGCTAGGTAGGCAAGCATGAATAGCTCGTAACAAAGTAGGTCAGGCGCAATCGGGCCTGCAAGCCCATGATCAGATAGCTTCTTTTTTTTAAAACTCCCATGAGATATTGGTTGCTGGCAAACATCAAAATATCATGTATCCTATCAATTTTTTATTAACATTATTTTTCAAAATTATGACAATTTTTTTTAATCTAGAAAACATTGTTTTTATTAAAAAAAAATATGATTTGTTTAAACGATAAATTTTGAATGTTTTAACATGAATATTTTTATATGGATAAACACTAGTGCAATCACATTGTTAATACTATAAGATAAATAATAATTTATTTTAATTTTTTTGCAATTAAAATAATTTATTATTATAATATTCTTTACCTGCAAGATAATTTTGAATGTTTTAACATGAGTATGAATTGAACAATAGCTAATGAAGCGACATTTATGTCCTTTTTGTCTATTCAAGGTGGCAGCTATTAATTAATTTTGGGAGCTGCCCTCGTCTCCTGGCCCCAGGCGACCCGCGCACCCGCCACGTTATCATACTCCCTGTCATGCCGACACCTCCTAGACCTAGCCACTAGCTGTGCCCACACCCTTACCGCATGGCTCTTTGCCATGCCTGGCCCTCCTCGGCTCGGCTCTCTGTCAGGCCTAGCCCCAGTTGGGGCTGAAGCTTCGTGGCCCGATGCACCACTAGGCTCGACCCTCCTTGGTCGACACTCACTTTGAGATTTCTGGACTTTAAATTTTAAATTTTAATAGTCTCGGTGCACCACCAAGCTTGACCTTTCTTGTGCTGATGGATTGAGATTGTATTTAACAATAATTTTAGTTTAGAAATATCTAAAAATAATATATATTTTTTTATTTTAAAAAAATATTCTTGATATCATTATATAAAAATAAAAATATCTAAAAACACTTGAAAAAAATAATTTAAAAAGATTTTTTTTTCTTTTTAAAATACCAGGTCCGGGGTCGCATCTTGCATTGCGCTTGTTTGTATATGCTGTTGGATGTGCAAAAGTCTTCCATGGGTTGTCATGTTTACATCTCTTACCCAAATAAATTTAATGGAAAATAAGTGTGGTGGTGGTGAGTAGAGCACAATCCACCACGAAATTAATTTATAAGTATTGAGTGATATTTCAGCCTCTCCACTTCAACTAAATAATAAAGTTCATGAGCTATAAATATTCTATGAAATCATCCCAATAAAAGATTTTTTTTTTATCATTCTCAATATTTATACATGTATTTTAAAATTATTTACCTCTAAAACATCATTGTATTTGGGCTTTCGCTACGGCTATACTTATTTAAATAGATGGAAGTATACTAAATTATCATATAATATATTCTACAGGCTCATGGTTTTCAATATTAAAGTACACCCACTCATTTTGACCAAAAAGAGCGGAGCATATTTTAAAAAATAAGTGATTAACTAGTTTATTTATCACATGACCGTTATTCACGGTGATTAACTAATTTACAACCATATCATAAGAAACTTCAATTTTAGACATTATCGAGGTATATTAATAGTTTGCATGGAGAAATGAATGCCATTAATTGATGACACAAAGGGATAGAGCATCTCCAATGGGGAGTGCTATTTTGGAGAGACAAATCTCTAAAATGTCATTTTGAATAATGTATTTATAGCTTTTTTGTTGATGTGTGCTCAAGTGGTAAAAATCATTTTGGAGAGCCATTTATTTTTATATTATTTTAAATATAGTGTAATTATTTTGTATGTAGTTTAATTATGCAATTAATAAGAGTAAGTTATATAATTAAATAATTGCTTTTAAAAAAACACCAACAATATAATTATTAATTATATATATATATATATATATTTTTACTCTCTTGTTAAAGTATTTTTAAGTAAAAATAAAAACAAATATTTTTGATATAATTACATTATTTTCTAATATATATATATATATAAAGAATGTGGCCCCACGATTTTACCTTCCTCTGCATGAGATGTTGTAAATAGCATCTCATGGAGAGGAATGTATTTTTACCTATCCGTATACATGTCTCATTGGAGCATGAACAGTAACACAAAAATGCTATAAAAATTAATATTTTAATTTTGCCTCTTCATATGTCTTCTCGGCTGGAGATGCTCTAACGTTATGATAGAAAATTAACAATTTACATAGCAGATCTTGAATTTAAATATGAACATGTATTTTTTGTATAAAAATATATGATAATTAGGGTTTTAGCACGCGACCATGATAAATATATTCTTGATTAGGTTTCCATAGTAGAAAATTAGGAAGTTGCAAAACCTAGATCTCAAAAAAAATAATATTCTTCTTCGCTTTTAAAGAGGGGATGATGCTCAATGACACCTACTTTCATCCCATATATTCTCAAATTAACACGCGTGAGATCCCTAGCGCGTGTTCCAGAGTGTGAAAAGGCCGAGTATGGTAGAATTGTTTTTGTGTGGATTCTATATAAAAAAATAGAAAAAATGTAAAATTTACATTAATAAATAATATATTCTGCAATAAAAAATCACGCGTTAGAAAAATATCACCACTCCACGCTCCAACGGTACACCCTATCTTCAAGGCTGTGATACATTGCACTTAACAGTTAATAGTTGATGCCTGTCCTTTTCTCACCACACGTTACACATCATCACTTGCCGCCCCGCAACCTCCTTCTACACCAAGTCAACGAACACGGAAACTTTGTCGCCACCTCAGCGTCCTCAAAGCAGCTCCCTCGACGAGTCGACGGTGAAGTCACGACAAAAGTAAAAATAAAAGGCGACACCCGCACTCCACGTCATCAAACATTTCCAATCACATCACGCCACGTCCCTTTACGAATCCCCGGGACGGCAGCGGTCCTATTCGGCCAGGCCACCACAACTGCCAGCAAACAACCTCAAGACGACAGCGTGGTCATGGCTGGATTGTAAATGCAGACACGGAAAAAAGCCAAAAAATGGAACGATAAAGTTAATTAATAATAGAGAGGACTAAAAACCATGCCCTATCCATCCACGTTTTATAATTTATCAAATAAATAATTGAATTAAATAAGCCTCTAGTTTCAATGAAAATTTTAATTTAATAAATTGAGTTGTTTTTTAAAATATTTTTTATTTAAAAACATATTAAAATAATATATATTTTTTATTTTTTTAATATCATTGTATCAAAACAATAGAAAAAACATTAAAAATCAATTTAAAGTAAATAATAAAAAATATACTTTTAAAATAGTTTATTTTTAACGTAATAAATATTCAAAATAATTTTTATGTGATATTAAAAATAAAATTTTAAAAATTAACAAATTTAATATATTTTTAAATAATAAAAAAACAATTAATACTGTAATAAAAACTATCTTAAGCAGTCTGCAAGGTTCCTCGGAAAGGTTAAAGTTACTAAATGCTGAGGTAAAAATCAAAGGGTCCCTAAGAAGTAAAAAGACACAAAACCAGTGGCAGTGTTTGTTACCCTTTTAAATTGCTCTATTGTCTGTTCCCTTGATATTTCTTCATCAACTAACCACTCCTTTGTTGTCCTTCATAATCATGATCATCTCCTAAAAAACTCACTCCTTTCTTCTCGTAAATCGTGCAGAAAGTTTCTAACTTTATCAGTTTTAGGGTTTCCCATTCAATGACTTATTGCGAGGATGACAGTGTGGTGCTGGAGGTAAGGACGAGAATGGAGGGTGATAAAATTGATGATAACGGAGATAATAGCAAGGGGGATTATGTGGATTTGAGAGACGAGAATGGGGCTGGTGAAAGGTGTAATCATTGTGGTGGCTGTTGGGGGTTTGGAGGGTCTGTGTTCTGGTATTGGGTTAAGTTGGCTGTGACGTTTACATTTTTGGGGTTGTTAGCTGCAGCTTGTGTCAAGTGGGTGAGCCCCTTTGTGATGGATAAGGTTAGCTTTGATCAGAAAGTTTTATGCTTTCGTGGTTTTAATTATGTTTATCTGTTGTTTCAGCTCGCAGTTGGTGTTTTTTATGCTATGGGGTTTTGATGGATAGGAATTTGCTTGCCTTAGGGTTATGTATCGGTTCCTTTTCTTAAATGGGCTGTTAATTGTTTGCTGGAAAGGTTGATTTTATACCTGAATTTTGATGTTTTTGTAGTTTTGCTGATGTATATACGTG
Organism: Salix exigua; assembly: GCA_032356905.1. NCBI lineage: Eukaryota > Viridiplantae > Streptophyta > Magnoliopsida > Malpighiales > Salicaceae > Salix > Salix exigua. The sequence goes on along the minus strand of CM063588.1, from coordinate 6,134,472 downwards.
GTTTGGGTGATGCTTCCAATTACGTGTTTATGTGGTTTTACTGGTATTTTTTACAGGTTTTTCTTGTGAGTTTTGATATTTTTTTTATGGATTTTGTAATGTAGTGTTTTTCATTCGGAGTTTTATTACATTGCCATGCAATTGGAGGTGGTTTTATGCTTTGAGATACGGGTTTGTGTTGTCCCTTAAAATATATTTTTCTGAGGTAGATTGCCTTGTGCTCTGTTATGTTTAACTGTTTGTAGCTCAGGTTGAGAAAATTGTGTATATATGCCCAGGTTGGGAATTGTTTTCAAGTCGGAGTCTTATGAAGTGTTTGATGCATGTGATTTTTCCTACTGTTTGGTACTTTTTTCTAGCTTGGAGGCAATATTGCCTTAGAACATAATCTGCTCTTTGTAATCTTTTAGATTTTTTTTCTTTCTTTCCGATACCTTGTTTCCTCTAATTGGATCTCAAATTGATGTTCTGCAGTACTTTCTTTGTAACTAATCCCGCTAAAAACTTTCCTTAGCATATGATATTACTAATCTATACCAGCAGGAGTTTCGAAGTGCATCGTTGTTATTGGATATTTAAATGTATTTTAATTTGTTCCCTATCTGACTGATGAAATTTTTCAGGAGATAATACCTATCATAAATTGGGAGACAACGACTTTTAGCACTCCAGTGCTAGTGATTCTGCTCTTTGCCTCTGTGGCATTGTTCCCAACTCTACTTCTACCTTCATCTCCTTCAATGTGGGTTGCTGGGATGACATTTGGTTACGGGTTTGGATTTCTCTTAATAATAACTGCAGCGGCTGTGGGCGTGTCACTTCCATATTTCATTGGCTCTTTGTTCCTTCATAAAATTAGAGTATGATTCCTGTGCCAGCATGTGCTCATAATTAATTATAGCTTCTTTTTCTCTTCTCTTTTCCTTCTTGTGTGCCTATGTAATTCTAATTTACTTGACACAGGGGTGGTTTGACAAATATCCTAAGAGAGCTGCTATTTTGAGAGCAGCTGGTGAAGGAAACTGGTTTCATCAGTTTCGATCTGTGGCTCTGATCAGGATTTCTCCATTTCCATATATTCTGTATAATTACTGTGCGGTTGCAACAAATGTTAAGTATGGGCCTTACTTCTTGGGATCATTGGCAGGAATGGTGCCGGAGATTTTCGTTGCTATCTATACGTAAGAACTCTCCCTCTATCTCCCCCTTCCCTTTAATTTCATGTCTATGTGCTTCTGCATGCTACCAATTTTAGAGACTTGCATTAATGCATAGTATGCACGTCATATTCTTCATTTACTCTAATGTAAGTGTAACTTGTCATTTTTTTCTTAGTGCAGTTCTTGTTTATTTCCCTCAAATTTTAGAGCAACAGATCACCATTGTCATTTCATGGTTAAGCAAAATGTTCAATTATTTTGTTTCTTATTGGTCACAGTAACTTGTTGAACTCGGGTCAGATGTATATGATATATTTTTGGCTGAAACATATATGAATGGAGTAATGTGATTTTGTCATAGTAAGAAACTCCTCCTTATTGTTATCTATTTGTTTTGACCTCTGCCCTCACCCATAGAATTATTCTTGAGAAAAATAATTTCATGGATGCATTACCATTACAGCTGCAGATCTAAATACAAGGCTTCGGCCATTAGTTATGTGATAACTTAAGGAGAGCAGCAAGTCTTGGGTTTGAGTCTATACCTTGACAAGGGAAAAATATGAAACGATATAACTTCAGTTACACTTAGCATCAGAAGCTTGGGATGGGCATTCCCTACCTTCTTTTTAAAATCTGTAATTACTTGCACTCATTTTAAGGTCTTACAAAAAAAAAAATCTCTATTAATGTGTGTCCAGAAGTAGCCATTCCCACCTGACCCTCTCTCTCATTTGGTGAGTTGTAAATCCTTCTTTCCACCCCCTTAATCAAATGTGAATCATAATGATTTTTAATAATTACCAAAAATAACCTGATCTATTAGCCTGTTGAGGCTTTATCATCATACCCCAAAATATCTGTTCTCATCTTCAGCTCCTCCTGCTCCACCTCTGACTTTCTTCAGTGTTCAGCTCTAACTGTTGTAGGGAAAAAAATCAATGGATTTCCTCTGGAGCTACTGATTTTTTTTTAATAAAAAAGACACGTTTGCAACACAGAAGAGGCATGCTTCACACTGTATAGCTTGTTTTGTGATGGGGATTCTAGCAGAATGCTAATAGTAGTATAGTGGCAGCTAAACCACTGGGACTTGATTCCTTGGGGTGAACAAGTGAGCATCACATGAGTTTGGTCCTCCTTCGTTTCCCTTTTCACTTTTCTAAACTTTGATGTTGGTACATGTCAATGAGAAGGCATAACTATGCTGAGCTAGCCCGGTGTACTGCTCCATGGTGGTGTCAAAAGCAGTAGGGCTATCAAGCCAGATGTTTTTCATACTTGGAGCCTGCTGGTTTTTCATAGATGTGTGATTCTTGTCAAGCAGACATAGATCTTGTTAAAGCATTCCTGAACCTGGACCTTCTTTGATTTTTGCAGTGGGATTGTCATAAGGACCTTGGCGGATGCTTCAAATGACCGGCGTGCTCTCTCAGCTCCACAAATTGTCTTCACGGTGTTTGGTTTCTGTGCCACGGTTGTTGCCACAATTACCATCACTGTGTATGCTAAAAGGCAGCTCAAGGTGATGCAGGATGAACCATTGCTGGCGTAGCTTCTGTTTGAGTTCTCTATCATCCACGTACCAGCATCGTCAGATTGCACACGTAAGCATGATTTGAGCGTGATGAAGTTTTATTTTATTAAAAACTTCATCCATGATTGTTATTGCACGCTAGCATTGATCACCATACAGCAACCACAGACACTGTGAAACAGGCAGGCATCTAACTTCACACTAGCCATTTCCTTTCTCTCTTTCCCTACCCCATATCCTCGTATATTCATCTCTTTCAATTGTTGCATGTATATGATTTAAGTATCTGGCTTAGAAGAGACTGCATTGGACAGGCAAATAAGTTGGAAGTTGTAAATGAAATTTGAAGTGTTCTTGACTCGTGTTTTATTGCATGTTATTCTTCCAAAGTTTTGCTATGCCACTTCAGACCCCATGCCATGCTGCAGCAGCATTCCGGTGTTTTTGCACAAAAATTATAATATGTATCGATATTTTATTCAGGTCGAGTTCATTAGCCAGTCCATATCTTTTCCTTCGGCATTTGTTCCTTCGATTGTCAACTCAAATTCTCCAAATCCTTTGCTGACAAGATATGTAAAGTAGCATTTTTCGTTTCGTGTTTGAGATTATGTTTTCAGAAATTAATTAAAATAATACTTGTATATGTTTTAAAAATTAATTAATGATAAAAAATGGCTTGAAAATATATATAAAAAATAATTGAAAGCAAAGAAAAATAAAAATAATGTTTTTATCATATCAAAATAATTTGAATATATATATATATATATATATATATATATAATTGGAAGCAAAAGAATAAAGATAAATTTAATTTTCTTAAAAAATTATTTTAAAATATAAAAATGAACATGCGGGCGGGGAGATGATCGGGAAAAAGTTGCTCATGACCCTGGGAGACGAACTCGTTTTGTTTTCTAAATTGAATTGAAGAGGAATGCCGTGAGAATTATTTATTAATTTATTTTATGAATGTAACCGTTAGGGGCGTCGACATAATTCTTGAAACCTAGTCAAGGTCGACTGTAGAGAGACTTAACGGTAAAAATTGGCATGTCATGACCAGGCATCAGTTTCGCTAAATTCGCCTTAAGTATTTGGTGAAAAAATTGATTTTTTTTAAAATTTTAAATTAATATTTTGATTTTTTAAATTATTTTAATGTACTAATATTTGAAATAATTTTTTAAAAATAAAAAATATTATTTTAATATAATTTTAAATAAAAAATATTTTCAAAATTATAGCACTCCAAAACATCTCTTGGATTGGAGATTGAGATGGGGGCACAAGATGATGGGCTACCCATAATCATATGAAAATGTGTGCCTCGACCTGATGTAGGCAATCCAATGTAGAATATTTTCTTAGGATTCAGCTGCTTTGACAAGCCAAAGCATCTCCATTTGTCCACATTGCAGCTTTTAGTTCCAAGTTTTTGTCTCACCTTTGACCTGTAAGAGAGAGAGAGGGAGAGGGAGACTGATTTCAGACCACAACCAACGAATGGTATCTCAACTTTCACGGATAACAATAAACAGTACGGGTTGAGACTCGAGAGAGAGGGGCATGTTTGCATCCACACCTCCCTCCACAGATACCAAACTCTTCGTGTCGAGTGCTAGGCGGTTAACGGGGGTGTTTCATACTGTTTTTTAAAAGTATGTTTGAAATAATTTGTATTTTGTTTATTTATTTAAAATTAAAAAAATTATTGTTTATATCAAAAATAACTTTTAAAAAATAAAAAATATTATCTTAATATATTTTCAACAAAAAAAAAACTTTTAGATTTGTTTGATGAAAAGTGATTTGCAAATTATTTTTTAGATTTTCCTGTATTTATTTATTTTTAGAGAAGTTGGTCGATGAAAAATAGTTTTTAATAATAAAAAATTGGTTTGGTTTTCATAATGTTTTTTTTCTTTTATTTTAAATGAAGAACACTTATAAGAAGTTGATAAAAAACTTAAAAATATTAATTAATTAATTATATCAAATTTTATCGTTGATCTTTTGATTGTTATATATATTTTTTTTGATTTTATATAATTTCAACTCTTATAATTTGATTTAGTTTTAATTTTATTTTTAAACTTTATCCTTGTTTTTCTGGTTGCTATTTCTTTTTCTTTCATTTTTTTAGTTAATTTTTTTTATTTATCATATTTGATCTCTATTTTTTATTTAATGCAATTTATGAAATTTTATTTTTTCTTTATTTTTATCATCTCTCAATTTCTTAATTTATCAGACTTGGTCCACATTATTCAATAAGCGTTTTTTAAAAATAATTTATGATATTTTTCAACTCATTTTGAATTATATAGTCACTAAAAAGTGTTTTTTAACTCATTTTTCATGACACTATCAAGCATAAAAAAATAATTTATTTTTCAGGAATTTATTTTTAAAAAAACTACTTTCAAGTAAGACCTTGAACAAAAAAGACATACCACGTAGATTTAATAGATATGATATATGGAGTTTAACTATAACTTAGTTTTCTTAGTTTATGGAAAAATAATCCCCATGCAATAAAAAAAAATAATTAAATGCTTCGGTGGATAATATTGATCAGGCTTTATTTTGTCCCTCTTTATATATAAATAAAAAAAACTTTATCTCACCAATTTTTAATCTAGTATACTTCCTTTTTTCTTCTTAAAAAATAGAAAAAGATAAGAATGATCAGTTTTTAAATAAATTAAAATAATTAAAATATTTAATTTAATTTCTAAAATAGGATTGGGTTATCATGATATCTTAAATTAAATCTCGAGGGATTCATTTAGGGCTAATTGTTTTTTAAAAATAATAATAACTAGCGCTTCGGATGTCAACGCGCGCTCTCACTTCCCGAATTGAAAGAGAGGGATGCACAGGCGGTATATGAGTGGCTGTAAAGGGTTTTGCAGCATATATGATATTGACGTGGCAGATCTATAGGGGAACAGAGAGGCTGTGATTGGTCTTGATGTGGGATCACGGAAGAATTTTGCCAGAAACGCTCACCGTTTTTCTGCATTTAAAACGTTTCATGGACCTCATTACAAAACATCGAACTTAAAGTACGATTAGAATAGTCAAGATAAGACAGGAAACTCTATTTAGTAAAGTTCTTAAATTATAAAGCAATAATTACTGTAGATTTTAAATATACCAATTAGTAATTAACGAGTATGATTGCACGTGAGTTGCAATAAGTTTTTTTCTATGTAGAAAATTAATCAATTTTTACATGTTATAATTAGTTATTTTTATTTTTAATTAATAAAATTATAATAGATAAAATATGTTATAAATAATTTTTTTCCACCAAAAAGAAATAGTATAATCAAAATGGGAAGTGACTCGTGTTTTTTTTTAATTGTAGATAATCTAGGTAAATTTGTCTATTTTTTTATGAGTTGTTTTTTTCCCACAGTAATATTAGATCTGACACATTATAAAAAAAATATTGTAATTTTCTTAAGAAATAAAGTTAATTTTTTTGCGTGATATAATTAGTTATTTTAATGTTTAATTAGTAAAATTGAAATAGATAAAATATGTTAAAAATGAGTTTTTTGCGTGCTATAGTTAGTATCCTTGTTTGCGCGTTGCGCTAGACTTTTTTCAATGTAAAAAACTAATTGATTTTTTACATGTTGTAATTATTTATTTTAATATTTGATTGTTAACATTATAATAGATAAAATATATTATAAACAATTTTTTTCCCCGCCTAAAAGGAATATAATCAAAATGGATAGTGATTCATATATTTTTTAATTGTAGATAACCTAGATAAATTTGTCAACTTTTTTTTATGAGTTGTCTTTTTTTTCCAATAATATTAGATCTCACACATTATAAATAAAAACTATTGTAATTTTTGTAAAAAATCAACTTAATTTTTTTGCTTGCTATAATTAGTTATTTGTCGTCTAAAAGGAATAGTTTAATCAAAATGGAAAGTGTCTTGCATCTTTTTTAACTATAAATAACCTAGGTAAATTTGTCCTTTTTTTAGCTTTCTTTTCCCCCCAGTAATATTATATCTGAAATATTAAAAATAAAAACATTATAAATTGTTTTTAAGAAATAAACTTAAATAGAAGAGAAAAAAATAAAATCCAAAGCCAATTTTTTTATAAGATTTATTCATCATATTATTATATTAAATGTATTTAAGAATATTGATATTAATTTTTTTCTTCAAAAAATCCCACGTCATTTTTTTTCTTCTCTCTTTATATATTTTTAGGCGATAATATTCAATAAATATTAAAACATATAATTAGTTTTTCATACTTTAATTTGACATAAATATAATTAAATTGACATACTTTAAATAATGTATTTAATTTAAAGGACAAAATTGAAGTAAATCCAAACATTGAAATTAAATAATTTAAAACAAAATCAGAAATTAAAAGATTTGAGACTGAAATGAAACTGAGATCTATAATTAACTTGCATAGAAGGATAAAATTGAAAGAAATCAAACATTAATACTGAAAATATCAAGGATTTGTAATAAATTTGCATGGAAGGATGAAATTGAAATCAATGAAGACTTTGACACCAAAAATATTTAGAATTCCAACCCAGCCCGCAAAATTAAAAGCACGAGGACCTAATTGAAACTCCAATATATAATCAATTTCAATTGAATGAAGGAATTAAAACAAAACAAAACCCATATAATAGCAATAAGGGCCAAAACAAACAAATTTAAACGTTCAAGGATTGAAATGAAATTTGACAAACAACAGTCGCGCTGACATCAGCGGGCACAGACAGGAGAGAGAAATTGAGGGGGGGGGGTTCAAATGACCATTGACACGTTTCTGGACACCTAGTGTCACGCGCGTTGCATCAGGTGGAAGAAACACATGCCTGAAAATCATTCAAGACAGCAGGCGGACATTTTTGAATGCCAGAGTAATCCGCACGCGCCATCCGCAACACGCGTGGGTGCGGAAACGGACGGCGCTTCCGGCGACGCACCAACAGTAAAATGAAAAAGATAATTTCTTGGCTAATTATCGGAACGCCCTCACTCCCAGACCTGATTTTTGTCTTTTTTGAGGGACAAAATAGTTAATGCACTGTGCCATGAAATTTTTTTAAAAAAATGCCAAACAAACCTGGCCGGTCCGGACCGGACCGAAACGATCACTTACCGTTGAGTTCCTGAAACCGGCGGTCTTTTTTATCTTTTTCGAGAGCTTATTTAGTTAGTACACTATTCATTGACGTGAAAAAAAAAAAGCAAACATCAAGCGCGAAAATACCAGATCAAATATCCCATCGACAATGATAATGAATCACAATCAACAGAAACGAACCATTATCTTTTAGCTTTTGCTGTAACGAGCGCATTCAAAGATCAGCTGTCCATAATCGCTAGTTTTTGAGAATTTGGTAGCTGTAGGGCCACTAGTATTTCTTGCTATGTTTTTCAGATCAGTGTATACGTTAATGTCTTCTTTATACATAGTTTTTTCGGCTCATTTTATTCCCTAAATAGCCTTAATGCACAAAAGGGACCATTTTCTGGTGAAAAGGAAAAAAATAATTAACTGGACAGTTACAATGGGAGGTAGAATATGTCTCATTATAATTTGTCTAGTAATTAGATTTTTTAAAAGCAGAAAATGTCCTTAATCCACATGTAGACTGAAGTTTTTGCTGCTTTTTTTTTCATAAAGAAAATGGCAATTTGATTAGTGTGTGTGTGTATAAACCACTTTGTTCTAGATATAGGCATCGAGTGTGTTTGTTTTTGTGCTTTGAAAAATAATTTTTTTATTCATATTAAAATATTTTTTTAGTGTTTATAGGTCAATTTGATATGATATGCTGAAAATATTTAAAAAAAATAAGTAATACTTCAAAAATACAATCGCTGTCATGTTATAAAATACCCCTCTACCCCCTCAATTAATTAAGCTTTATAATTCAACATTTTTTATTTATAAATTTCAAAACCATTGTAGAATTAATTAGTTCAAAACCATCAGTTGAAGATAAAGTGAAGCAACAAGTAAAACTGTAAAAGGACATGAAATATATGCGTAGTTTCTTCTCTCTCCACTGCATGGGTAACCGTAAGAGAATCAATTCAAACGAAACACGGTTATTTTATTAAACCTACCTGCTGATTCCAGGAATAAAAAATTAATATTATAGTTTACGACATAATATTTGTTTAAGAATGTTCTTCACATTATTTTTGAAAATATTTTTTATTTAAAAAATTAATTTTGACACTCACACCTAGAAATAATTTAAAAACATACAAAATATTTAATTTAAAATATGAAAAATAAAATAAAATAATACAATGTCAAAACAATGTATACTTTAACCTAAGACCCATTTCATGTAGATTGGTAACAATGCAATAATATCTTTAACTTTCTCATACAAAAACCATGTCAATTGGTTTTTCGAGATAAAATAGTCTTTTCATTCGATACAACCATATTATAAAATTAATGGAGTTAGAAGGATCTTCCAGTGAAATAATTTGAAAAAACATAAAATACCTAACTGGTTGTCCTTAAGAGATAAAAATGATAAGGATAGCTTTCAAAAGCTTTTTAGATATTTTCAATTGGTTTTATTGTTATTACGATGCTAGTCTAAATTAATTCAGTGTTTATATGGAAATATAATTAAAGTTGTTTTTCAAAATATTTTTTATTCTTAAATATATATATATATATAATAATATTTTTTAAATAAATAAATAAATAAATTTATATTAGCACATGAAAATGATATAAACACCCAATACATTTAATTTAATATAAGAAATGACAATAAAAAAATTCATTTTTTTAAAAGCATTTTAGTTTTTGTTTTTGCTGATTTAACGTGCTTATTGAACCCTGTCAGTAGTCGAGATCTTATATTTTTCTTTTTTTAAAAAAAATACTAGCACTGCCTAAACTATTTTTTTCATGCAAGAAAAAAACTAAGTTGACGAATAACATAGCGTGTAAAAATAGAATAATTGAACACAAGAGCCTGCAAAATCTGGATGGAAAATCCAAGCCTAGCATGGAATCATGGAGTGTCACTTTTTTTTTATTCAAGAAAATCTAATTTTCTGAAAAACACATTTTATAAATGTAAATAAAATCCTAACTAATTATTATATTTTTTAATAAAAAATACACGAATCAAAATCAATATAATCATCATACATCACCACCTCCGCAACATAACATTCAAGGAAGAGTAAATTTGATGTCCCATCTTCCCTTCCAACTACAAAAAACAAATAAAGAAAACAAAATTAAATGTGCTCCCCAACGTCTCCATCGAAACGGATACAAAAAAGAAAGAAAGATAGCTTGAAACTTCAATGGTCTCCTCAGAAAAGCAGCAAAGAACTCTCGACAACACAGTAAAAAACAAGCCCACAAAAAGAAATTTAAAGACCCCTTCTCTTGCTTCACCTCTCTCTCCTCTCTCTCTCTCTCGAGAATGCTTAGCAAGGCCCTCCTTTTCTTTCATAATTAGTTCATTTTACCAACTCAACTGGTCCCTTCTGTCATCATATTTAGAGTCCTGTGACTGGCTGGCAATGGTTGGTGAGAGAGAATTAAATCCATTGCTACAGACAGCCACGGAAGCTACAAGGTCATGGTTTAGGATTAATCACTGAACAATACATCTTTCTTTCTTTCTTTCTTTAATAGCAATCCATAAAACGATCAGTGCTCTTTTTATATATATAAAAAAAGCATGATTATGTGTTAAGGACTGGAGATAGTAAGAACGAAATGGGCATGCACGTGGTTCTTCTTCAGTTGGTGTCAACTGTACATACACCATGAAAGAGAGAGAGGCTTTTGAAGCAGAGAAAGAGGGAGTATTAAATTGACTCACCTGCTTCCTTTCCAGCCAAGGCACTGTCAGTGTGAGTCGACCACTATTTCTTCACCATTTTTTATTGCTCCACTTCCCTTGCCTAATCAATTTCATGTTGTTACACAAACCCCATCAAAGTGAAACTCCCCAGATCTTTTTTTTCCCCATAAACAAACTGGGCTGTTAAGTGTGCAACTGTGCTCGCCAATTTAAGTGCTTTCTTTAATTTCAGTGATACCAGAAGTTGAAAAATGCGTCCTTTACTTGGTCATGATTGTGTTTTTGTGTTTCTCAATGCGAGTGCTGCAAGAATACCCAGATCCTGATTCGATTGGATCCACCATCAATAATGCCAAAGGGCTAGATCTATTTATCAACATTTATTCCGTGAGCATGAGAAGATTGTATCGATTGTGTCTTTCCCATGCTCTGTTGCTCTTAATTTCTCTCTTCCTTGGATTCGCTGCTACTACAGTTTCACCAGCTACCGAGAAGGAGATCTTGCTACAATTCAAGGGTAACATCAGCAATGACCCTTACAACAGCTTGGCTGATTGGGCCCCAAGTAGCAATCCTTGTAACTACAATGGTGTGTTCTGCAATCCTCTTGGTTTTGTAGAGAGAATTGTATTGTGGAACACAAGCTTATCTGGGATTTTGTCACCAGCATTAACAGGTTTGAGATCCTTAAGAATTTTGACACTGTTTGGCAATCAATTTACAGGAAATATCCCTCAAGAATATGCCGAATTAAGCACTCTGTGGAAGATAAATTTGAGTTCTAATGCCTTATCTGGGTCAATACCAGAATTCATTGGTGATTTGCAAAGCATTAGATTTCTTGATTTGTCAAGGAATGGATACACTGGGGAGATTCCATTTGCTTTGTTCAAGTTTTGTTACAAGACCAAGTTTGTTTCTTTTTCTCATAATAGTCTCTCTGGTTCAATCCCTGCTTCAATTGCAAACTGTACTAATCTTGAAGGGTTTGATTTCTCTTTCAATAATCTTAGTGGTCAATTGCCTCCTGGGATTTGTGACGTTCCTGTATTAGAGTACATGTCTTTGAGGAGCAATGTGTTAACCGGGAGTGTGCTTGAAGAGATTTCAAACTGCCAAAGATTGAGTTTTTTGGATCTTGGCAGCAATATGTTTACTGGGTTTGCTCCATTTGGAATTCTTGGATTGCAAAACTTGAGCTACTTCAATTTATCACATAATGGGTTTCAAGGGGGGATTCCAGAGGTGAGTACTTGCAGTGAGAGTCTAAAATTCTTTGATGCTTCAAGTAATGAACTGGATGGTGAAATCCCTTTGGGCATTACAAACTGCAAAAGCCTTGAGTTAATCGACTTGGGATTTAACAGGCTGAATGGGAGTATCCCAGTTGGAATTGCCAATTTGGAGAGGCTTTTGGTTTTTAAATTGGGTAACAATTCAATAAAGGGGACAATCCCAAGAGAATTTGGAAGCATTGAGTGGCTGCTTCTTCTGGATTTGCACAACCTCAATCTTGCTGGTGAAATTCCTAAAGATATCAGCAACTGCAGGTTTCTTCGTGAGCTGTGAGTCCAAACATTATCCTAGTGTTTTAGATTTCATCAGCTTTTGTTTTTTTAATCCAAACATGACCAATTATTTCTGTTTTTATTTTATTTGTTTATTGCAGGGATGTTTCTGGAAATGCATTAGATGGAGAAATTCCCAACACCCTTGACAATTTGACGTCTCTTGAAGTCCTTGATTTACATAGAAACCAGCTTGACGGTGGCATACCGGAGACTCTAGGAAGCCTGTCAAACCTAAAACTTCTTGACTTGTCACAAAATAACCTTTCTGGGACCATTCCATCTTCTCTTGGAAACTTATCGAACTTAACATTTTTCAATGTCTCCTCCAACAACCTTTCAGGTCCCATTCCTTCAATACCAAAAATCCAGGCTTTTGGCGCAGCTGCATTTCTTAACAATTCTAGGCTCTGCGGGGCACCTTTGGATATCTCTTGCTCAGGTGGCGGCAATGGCACAGGTAACAAGTCGAAGAAAAACAAGGTGCTCAGTAACTCTGTTATTGTGGCAATTGTTGCAGCCGCACTGATCCTTACTGGGGTTTGTGTGGTAGCAATCATGAACATCAGGGCACGCAGCAGGAAAAAAGACGATGCGACAACTGTAGTTGAGAGCACACCATTGGGTTCAACAGATTCAAGTGTTATAATTGGGAAGCTGGTTCTTTTCAGCAAGACTTTGCCATCAAAGTACGAAGATTGGGAGGCTGGAACCAAAGCTTTGCTAGACAAGGAATGTATAATTGGTGGTGGATCGATTGGAACAGTCTACAGAACTACTTTTGAAGGCGGGGTTTGTATTGCAGTGAAGAAGCTGGAGACTCTGGGTAGGATAAGAAGCCAGGATGAATTTGAGCAAGAAATCGGACGGTTAGGTAACCTTCGACATCCCAATTTGGTTGCATTTCAAGGGTATTACTGGTCTTCAACAATGCAGTTAATCTTGTCCGAGTTTATTCCTAATGGTAATCTATATGACAATCTGCACGGGATTGATTATCCGGGAACCAGTACTGGTGTTGGGAACAGAGAATTATACTGGTCCAGGAGGTTTCAAATTGCTCTCTTGACAGCCAGGGCTCTTTCTTATCTTCACCACGACTGCAGGCCTCCAATTCTCCATCTCAACATCAAATCCACTAACATACTATTAGATGAAAATTATGAGGCCAAGTTGTCTGATTACGGGCTGGGGAAGTTGCTCCCCATCTTGGACAATTATGGCTTGACAAAATTCCACAATGCAGTAGGGTATGTTGCACCAGAGTTGGCTCAGAGTCTGAGATTAAGTGATAAATGTGACGTGTATAGTTTTGGAGTGATTCTTTTGGAGCTGGTTACTGGGAGGAAACCAGTGGAGAGTCCGACAACAAATGAGGTGGTGGTTCTGTGTGAATATGTTCGCCGGTTGTTGGAGACTGGCTCTGCTTCAGATTGCTTTGATAGAAGTTTGCGAGGTTTTTCAGAGAATGAGTTGATTCAGGTAATGAAGTTAGGATTGATTTGCACTTCTGAGGTTCCTTCAAGAAGACCAAGCATGGCTGAGGTTGTTCAGGTCCTCGAGTCCATCAGGTCTGGAGTAGAATCATCGTAGATCTTTGAAGTGCAGTAGATGGCTTTCTCGGACCACGTCAGAGTTCAATGAACTAAGTACTTTTAATAATAATTGACTTGTTGTGCGGAGGCAAGGGAGCTGGGTATTAGAAAAAACGGGGAAAAAATAAATAGAAATCATTCTTTTGTATTCATTTTGAGGTTAAAAGAGTAATTTGCTCCTGACATTTGTAACATTTTGCAATAAAATGATTCATTATTTTATCTCACTTGCAAAGTGTATGTTTTAGCAACTCCATCACACATGATGTGGACATGGGAGGGCTGGTGATTGGCTATTAGACTGGAGAGTTTACTTTAATGGGTTTTTTTAGTATATGTATCACGATTTGAGATAAATTGGCAACCATATAAAGTTAAGGAGATTTCCTTAATTTTTCAACTTTCATCATGGCTAAGAGGTTGAACAATCATTCAAGGGGTGCATGTTAGTAATGCATTGTTGATATGAGATTGTTAAAAGAGAATTAAATATGACTTCTTTTACCCTACTTTAATATTTGTTTGATATTTTGTTTTAAAGTGTTTTTCGTTAAAAAATACATCAAAATGATATTTTTATTATTTTTAAAAATTATTTTTGAGATCAACACATGAAAATAATTTAAGAATACTATTTTTTTAATTTAAAATAATAAATAAATAATTTTTTTAAAAAAATACTTTTAAGCAATATCAAACACCTTTAAATCTCACTCACCATGGGATCTTTACTTTTATAACCAAAGAAAAGCCTACCCACAACCTAATTGAGATACAGGAAGAGAAAAAATAAATAAGAGGAGAAAGGAAAGTACAAAGGAAGAAAAAAAAAAAACTACTTAACCTAACCTAATAAATAGAAATGAACATGGGGAGGGCCTCAAACTTAAAAGAGAGAGAAAATGAAAAATGGAGAAAAAAAGAAAATTCATGTCCCTTGCACTTATAATTAAACACCGAGTATTAAGTTGGTTATGAACTAAAAATGGTTGGATTGACTTGCCGAAACAGTCCAGATTTTATAACTATATTTGTGAATATTGATTTGATGCCTTTTCAATTGTTGTTGATTCATTGAAGATTTTGTTGATCATATGATTTGATTTTAAATTTATAGCTCTTGTGGATTTCTTAGGTTTGATATGGATATTTTGTTTTTATCGATGAAAAAAAAATAAGTTTAGATTAAGTGTGGAATTTAAATTAATAATATAAAAATATCTTCTGATCATTAAAACAAAATAGGAAAAAAAAAAAGAAGAAGAAATTAATCAAATCCATCACAACAACTTTTACATGATCAATAAAACAGACATTAAGGACATGTTGATACAATATAATGAAATCAGATGTATTGGTGCATTATATTTTGTTTGGTTACAAATATTCTTCATAATGCAATAGAGAATGGTTACAAAGTCTCATTTCAATCTCTTATTTTTTTCTTAAAAATGATTAGTTTTGTCTCTTTATTTTATTTTTATCCACAAACTAGTCCTTATTTTAATTTTTTTTACCCTGGTGTTTTTTTTATTACAACTTAGTTTATATGATAATTGTTTTTTTTTAATTAGGTATCTGGATGATTACTTAGGTCCCTACATAATTACTCTTAATCAAGTTTGTCAATTCTGTTTTGGTTGGTATTTTGTTTTTTCAACTGATACACAATGTTTTGATTTTAGAGTGTTTCGGCCCGCCGTTTTATAGTTGTACTGTTTATGTATATATATAATTAAATATATTAATTAAAAATATTTAGTTCAAATCCAAAATAAAATTATTTAGAATTATACAATTTAATCTAAAAAAGATACAATAAAATAATTTTTCTAAATAAAATTATGAATATGTATAATATTACGTTCTTGAAAAGTCATTACATTTTATAATTGCTCTGAAATTTGAACATAATATATATATATATATATTATTACTCGTAAAATTTTATCTCAATCTAACGATTGAATTAAGAGATATAATTGATATTGTAAAATTATTAATTATTGTTTTTAAATTACTTGGCCTAAACAGAAAGGGCAAAACAAAACCGGAACATTCCGAACGAAATTTGGGTGGAATTTCTAGAACGGACCAAAATTTTAAGTAAGATAAAAACTGTACTGTTTTATCTCATTTTTTAACTGGTACGAAATGTCCCAGTCATTTGAACTGAAACAAAATTAACAACACTACTCTTAATTAAATAATAGTTTATTACATAACTTTTTTTTCCTCTTAAATTAATGCTTGTACTCAGGGGCATAATGTTATGGTAAAGAATTTAAGATTTATCTTTCAGATCTCAAGTTCAAGTCAGGACATGCTTATCTTATAAAAATCCAAGTTAGTCGAAGTTTAATTCATTTAATCCGTGTTTACATAAAATATCTAAAACTAAATTACGTTTGATCGAATCCAAAAAAAAAGTTATTTAATAAGCCATATCATAACTGTAATGTATCATGGGACTACTAGTCAAATATATAATTATAAGAGGCCATTACATTATATGATCCGTCACGTCCAACCAAACATCCCATAAAGGACAGCTACATTCTCCCTAGTAAATTCAATTATCAATTGATTTTTGAACATTGATCGATTGGCTCTGAGTTAACATAAAGCTAGCTGGAATAAAAGCTGGCCGTTTCATGACTTCAAGCTAGGAATAACGGGGGCTATTTTCAGTGACGAAGATAGGTTCAGGGATCGAAGAAGCCGAACAGGCCTTCAATCTGGGTTATACTTTTTTGAAATGGGCTACTCTATTTGTCTTCACAAGGATTTTCGACCCGTACCAGTCCATTAAATATAAGTGTAACTTATATTTAACATGTGTATCTTCAGTTTTTTTTATTATACTTTTTTTTAAATTAACTTTCAATATTATATTGGTACTAATTTGATCTTCATAATTTAGTATGTTATTATCTTATTTTTTTTAAAAAATATCATTCTGGATTTTTAAGGTCAAATCATGTTTTTTATCAATAATTTTGGTTGTTTTTAAATCCACTAGTTTAGTTGACTCGTGTCAAGACAACTCTCTTGCATGTTAATTTTAAACCCATGTCAGACAATAAATTGAATTATGAGGTTGTAAAGTTGATTTTTTCTACGATTGAATTTCTCTAGTTTTCTTATTCTTTCAAATTCTTCATCAATATTTAGTTGATTTTGAATTGGTTCTACAAGTTTATCGCAATCTAAAAAAAAATCACAGTATTTGATTGATATTTATTTTTGCTATCGTTTATTTTTATTATTATATCATTACATAAATAAAAAACATTACATATAGCGGAGTGCATGATCTGAATTACATGTAGTTGAGATCAATCTAATATGCTGTCATTTCAATATCAATATATAAAAATATCATCTCAAAAATAAATTAAAGTCAAACAACGTTTGTTTTTAATCATTATTTAGATTGTTTTTAAATTTATCAAGCTATCCAAGCTGTATCAAAACTATGCTCACACGAAACAAATTAGTTGATGCTAAAATGTATTTAAAACTAAAATTATATTTTTTCCCTAAACTAAAATTATATTTTTCCAACTCATTAAAAGCCCACATGATCCGCTCAACATCCCATCAATTTCGAAATGATATACAACTCATTTTAATTTCCAACTGATTTTTCAACTCTCAATTGTCTAATAATCGGCTTTTATTATAATTCCCAGTTCCACCACGTTCTCATTTTTGAATTGTCGAAAGCGGACCCTACACCCGATACCACTACCTGAAAAAACGAATAAAACTGTCAGTGTCAAAACTCGTAATTAATCTGCATCCACAAGGGTGATTCGAACAAGCGCCGAAATTTCAGACTCCCCGACAGCAGTCTCGACCCCCGGTAAACACTTGCCCCCTTTTTCAATGACAAAATCTTAACTCGCCTCAACAACTAAATTCCTCATCTTACCCTTACCTCAATTCAAATTTCACTCACCACTCCGAACCCAACCACAGCCATTCTTCCAGACCCCCAGGGCAAAACTGTCTTGTCATTTTCACACTCATTATCTAATTATTAATTTATTATTATAAACTTCCGTTCCATAAAATTCAAATTTTGGATCGTTGCAAGAAGTGGAATAATTATAATAGTAATAAAACTCAAAGCCTCATCTTGTGCTTCTATTCCTTTGTCCCCCCCCCCTTCCTTCTCAGGTATTTAATAATTATGATATATTTCTGTCTATTTTAATACATGGAGACTAATTTTATCTAATCAAATTTTAGGCTGTTTTCCTTTTTAAAAAATAAATATTATATGGAGATAAAAAAAACCCCACCAACTTCAGCGGTGTGTTTTTGGCAGCTAAAAACTAAAACAAAATAAGAAAAAAGAGTATTTATTTCAAGTGGTTTATTTATTTACTTATTGCGCTCGATGCTACAGTAAGAGAGGTTTGGCAAGCGACCGTTCTCTCAGCGGAATAAACGCCGTTCGTCTCCTCCACTATAACGGTTATAGAGAGAGTGTTTGTTATTGAGGGAGATGGAAATGGAAGAGGAAATGGAGGTGGAGTTTATGGTGTTTGAGGCGCGTGAAGTTGATCTTGATTACGAGTTTGATGCTCCAAAGTACTTCGATTTCACTAGACGGGAGTCATTCGCGGAGGCGCGTGACGTTCAGAGGTGGTTTAATAATGCGCCGAGTTGTGCTCCCTCGCGTGAGTCTCAGAAGACCCTAATTTGTTCATTGCTCATATTTCTTTCATTGTTTATTGGATTATGGAGCTCTTCATAACTATTACCAAGCCAATCCATATTTACTATTTTATAATTTTTTGTGGCTTTTTGGTTAATTTTGAGAGCTATATTGAGGTTTTAGTTTCATGAAACTTTCTTTTCTTATTTTTTTTGAACTTTGAATGTATGAATGAGTTTATTCTTATTTTGATTGAGTTTGCTTTGCTATATGTCATTATTTTTTCTTAGCTTAAACTGGTGTATTTGTTTGTGTTTCAGCATTTGTGGCAAAATTTGCATACAGCCTGCTGGAGAATGTTAATACCTCTCCAAAATCTAAAGATGAGGAAAATAGGGCCACTCTGCTTAAAGGTGACATGGGACCAGAAATTTCCGCAATAGAGGTGGACGATAGAGGTACTGATGATTATGCTTGTGTAGAGACTATAATGACCTAAAACTTTTACTTCACCATAGCAGATTTTAGATTGTGATGACTAGAGCTCGAAATAAACCTTGCTGGGCCAATCCCATTTTCTTTTTTTCAAGATTGACGTGGTGAAAAATAATTCTTTCAGAATTGTTTCTCAAGCTTGAAATGGACCATTTATGATTAAATTTATAGAGCTCCGGATTTAATCCATTAATTTTAACTCTATAGCTATTCCATCTATAAGAAATATCATCCAGACTAGTGAGGGGTGGATATAACAAGTCATTTTGTTTTTACAGAATGTGAACGAATATACAGAGGAATCTTCACCAACATACAGAGTGGCAACCTGAAAAAAGTTTCCAATCAACGAGTAGAAATAGCAACAGGTCACTAATTTAAATATACTTCCGAGTTTTCTATCCTATTACCATTCTAATTTCTGGTTTCTCAAAAGTTTGTTTATATATACAGTTTGAATCACTTGTTTTTTTTTCATCTGAAATAAATACCTCCAACATTTTCTGATTGTATTATTCTTGCACTCAAATATTACACCAGTTAGATCACAATTCCTCGTATTCTTAGCTATTAACCGACGTTTGAGATACTGATTTCATTTAAGGTTTATTTGGGGTTAGGGTAGTTTCGGGTTTATTTAGAATTAGTTTAGGGTTAGGGGTTAAAGTCATGTTCCCAAATGTGACTTTAACAAAGTCGCGGTTCCTAACCACAATTTTAACTAAATTGTTTATTTTCCAAATACCTTTTCAACCTTTGCTAGTTTGCCAAAACTTGGTCAAACTGTGCTAGTTTTCATAACATTCTTGTTTTTGCTTGCAGGATTGACTTGTTACCATCGGAAATCTACTGATAAATCAAACCCCAGGGTGAAGTCCACTGTCAAGCCAACATTTCCCAGGAGTTCAACTTTGATGAAACCTACGGCTAGTCAGTTGGCTAAGCAAAATCAGCCCTCTGAAATAGGTGTCTCCAGGTGATTCTCACTAAATTCTTTGTTCTTATTAACTTGTGGTCTAAGAAAACAAATTTTATCGTTACTTATTATATTGTCGAAGAAATATGCTTTTGAGTATTTCATGGTCCCTCATTCTTATTTTTTGAATTTTTCCAATAAAACTACAACTTGGAACTTTTCTTAGTCTTTTTCTTATGGTTTTAGTTAGATGGTCCATTCAATTTTAAAAGCACAACTTTGGCAAACATGTGGATTGTTGTGTGAGTATATACCATAAAGCGTTCATTTTCTTTTATGAACAATATTTAATTTTCAATGCATTTCAGCTAGAGGCAATTACCATATAGCAACTCACTGGAAGCTAAAATAGACCTTTCAGTGTAATACTGTCACTTTCTAATATTACATCTCAAATCTTTAGATTTCAGATACAGCTGGGTCAAAAGGAGAGAAGCTTATGCAATACTTCTGCACTTGAAAGTCATCCTGCCAAGAGGCAGAAACTGGAAGGAGATCACTTTTGCAAGGTACACAGCTTTTTTGAATATATCTCCTTGCCCATTCCTCTTGCTTGTATTTTAGAGACCTTGTCATGAAGTTATCTGCGCTGATCAACAATGGACTTTTTGATAAACACACAAAAAAAGAAGAAAGATTAAGAAAGAACTCTTTTTATTTATGCTAAAGGTTTGACCATGTATTTGCAGGCAGACCAGTGATTACCACACTGATGCATGTTATTCGGAATGTTCCCTCAATTGCTTTACCGTGTCTTGCTTTTTCATGTTCTATTATCAAATTAAAGGAGTTGATTAGGATGTGGGCGTGTGACTGTTTATTAATGACTAGATCTAGCTTGACATTTGGAAGTTCATGTTAGTGAATTGCAGACTGTGAGTGAAATTGATCACTTAATTTAGTGCAGGGGTCCTGAACTAAATCTTAGTGTCGTTTTGTTTTCCTTTTAATAAATACTTACCAGTCCATTTAACATGTTGTGCATAACAGATTGGTGATGGAGAGCAGCAAATAGATTTCATTCACAAGACATCTAAAAAGGTAAATGCTTGATGCTTGTTGTTTTAATTTGGATCCTAAGTTACATTCTGTATGCATTGCATATGTGATCAATCATCTCCAGTCTTTCACACCTCAAACAGGTAAACTGTTAACAAACTGTTAACCTGAGCTGATTTATGCTGCAATCAACGCTTATAAATGATAGAAGCATAGTCCTAAACCCCAAAGGTATACTTGCAAAAATTGTATGCAAATTATGGGGAAAATATGCTGGCCACCATTGTTTCATGTAAAAAAGTTACACTCTTAACTTGTATTGACATGAAGTGGTTGGGACAGCTTTGATTTTTTTACCAATAGTCATGAACTATCAAGCATAGAGCTTTTATATTTTTTATTTGTGATATTCTATATGCTAATATGTATATAAAAGGAAAACTTATAACCTGGAGAGAGGATTGTATAATTCAATCTACTTAATGGGATAAAATCATCAATTGAAGTTACCAAATATTTCGACCTGGTCTTGTAGGATGGTTTAGTTGATAAAATCTCTTCTCATGCAAAACTAAGGCTGACTGTTCCAAGAGAGCCTGACCTTGTAACGGCACATAGGGCACAAAGGATGAGGTTTGTACTTCTGTTCAAAATTCTGAGGTACCAAGATGTTATCTTTAACACAGATGGCCAAACAATTGACATGTTTACAACTCAGGCCCAAAGAACAGCAATACATGGCACCAGCACGGAGATTCAAAGCACGCCCATTGAATCGAAAAGTAAGTATACGAGTTAAATAGTTTGAGATTTCATATATAAAACTTTATTTTGTTTTCCCAAAAAATGTAAATATATATATCTCATTTTTGCAGATTCTTGAGGCTCCTTCATTGCCTCTACTGAAAAAGAGTACCCCAAAGTTGCCAGAGTTTCAAGTAAGTGCTTCAACTGTTTTTTCCTGTTTCTTTTAAGTGGTGCAGTGCTGAGAATATGAATTCTGCACATAGAAAAACACTTGTTCAGAAGAAGGGAGCTTTTGTCCTGTATTTGGTGTTGAGAAATGCTTCCATTGCTTCTCAGGAATTTCACTTGAAGACATTAGAAAGGGCAATGCAGCACAATTCTTCAATCTCATCTTCCTCGTTTCAGTGCAGTGACTCAAACAAGGTTTATTTAGACTCCTTGAAATCATGATTACTAATCCCAACTGAAAACAGTCTTACTCATTGTTTCAAATCTCGTGGATAATATGATGAGAACTGTTTTTGGTGGTATTCTGTGTCTTAGTAGTTGTAATCAACTTCTGTCATGATTCTTAAAACGTGGGTAGACTGAAATGCTTTATTACAGGGGCTGGACAAACCCGGTACAATTTCAGAAAGTGTGAAGACAGAATCCAGAAGGTAACGGCTGTTTTTTTTTATTGACCTCAGAATGAGTGAAAGGTGATGCTCAATTTTCATTTGATGTTCATTTCCCTTAAGTGCTTCAAATTTGCTCCTACTTTGCCCAGACCAACCACCATGGGTCCTCCAAAGCAGGACGGATGTGGTGCGACACGTACATTTAAAGCTTGCCCTCTGAATAAGAAGGTAATAGAGAAAATAGCATGGATCTTAAGCTCTAAATGATGCGGTAGCAATTACTAAACGTGAAACTGCTTGTTGTGTGATTGCAGATATTCTCTAGTAAAGGAGAAATGGGTGTTTTTCGAACTAGCATTCGGGATACCACAGTGCCAAAGGTAATCCATTGCTAGCTCTAGCTGCTATACATGTACTGGACTAATGATAAACCACGTGCAGAATCATTTGAAACAATATTGTGCTAATTACAGGAATTTAATTTTCATACGGAGAAGAGGTTTCAAAACAATCCACCCATAGATCTTTTCAGTAAGGTAACCCTTCAATCTGGAGCTCTTAGTTGGAAAATAATCATTATGCTATCTCCTGGTTTAGGGATGCATACATTCATTTCTGCTGTAGTACGCATTATTGTTAGTCACCTTTGCACTCGTATACTTTCCAAGATGCTCACATTCTTTTCGCCTGTGAATGCTAGCTCTCCCTGACAAGTGAACTCCAACCAAATAACATATTTCAATTGCAATTTCCTCAACCAAGCTATCTGTCTACGAAGGTTCTCCTTGTTCCTTCAATATTCTTTATGATAGCAAACACACATATATCATTATTGCAACTTTGCTTAATGTCTCTAATTGTTTCTTTGGCGTAAGGGTCCAAAAGAAAATAGATTGAATCCCTTGCAAACAGAGCAGAAGGTAAGCAAGCCACCTGTTTGGAACCATGTCTGGGCAACATTACTTCCATTTTGTTCCAGCTATAAACTATTTCTTTTCTTCTTCTTTTAGAAGGTGCATTTGGTGAAAGAAAGGCAATCTATCTTTGGTGGAAAGCAGCAGATTCAATATGGGAGCAATAGGGGCACCCATGAAGTCGGTTACCAATCAATCAGGAGGTATGTCAACGGAGATCAGTAATTTTCCTCTAATTCCATTTCCACAGTGCTAATTCTATTTGGAATGTCAATAGGAGCTTGGGCATCCGGTGAGATTTGAGAATTACAGGGAATGGAGTATGATGGGTGAACACCTGGACAAAAATTAATCAAACATTTTGTTATACGGAAGCCATGGAAGTCCGTATCGTTTGAAGTTTACTGTGGAAGAAACTGATGTTCACACGTTAATGTAAATCTAACCTCTGTCTCCTACAATTCCGTAGGCTTGACCCCAATCCATAAAAATTATGACATGGTCGGTGCCGTACAGCCATCAAGGCCTTCCCTGCCCTTACACCACCGCACTTTTTCCGTAGATTTGCATGTACAGCAGCTGTAATAATTAGTGGAAAATAAAGAAAACTTCTTGGATGTGTTTCTGAACTGTAGTTCTTTCATTTTGGGCTCACAATCCATACGACCTAATGAACAGTGATCAAACCTTAACAAATTATAATAGATTTTGCATTAACATATTTCATTCTCTCCACCAAAGTCCTTGTTTTCCGAGCTGTGCCGGGTCAGAGCCTGCCTTGCCCGTCGCCTTATATCGTAGGTTTTCTTGAAGGGTTTCTTTTCCTTGACAAATCTTCTCTTTGTTATGGCAATGGCAAGATCATTAGGAAATAAAGTGTGCCAAACAAAAGCGTGCAGGAGGGTGGATACAAGCAATACCAGCACCATCGTTGATGACATGAAAGAAAGCGCAAGTGCGAGGCCCTTGCTTAGAACACCAGGGACATTCTCCGCGTACTTGATCGTTGCCACTGATGCTGTTGTCATGGGAAAGGTGTAGGACCACCATGCCACTGAAAACCTGTTAAGTCACAGATGATAATTCACGAGTTAATCCAGGCCTGAAACTCATTGGAAACCTTAAAGTCGGGGTAGTCTTACCCGAACCCCGTGAAAAAGTTTATGCGTGCAACCAAGGAAACATAGAGAAACAGCGCGATGAAGTAGCAAGTCCTAGACAGCCCGTCAAAATCACCATATATAGTTTCCCAGGCAATGCTCGCAGCAGATGGGGCTGCAATGAACATAGAGTACACGGGATGTAGCTCCTTAGGCAAAGCTTCGCTAGTTGGCAATCTCTGATACAAAGTGACAAACACCACGAGGTAGTGTGCAAAACCTACTGCCCACAAGAACTTAGCCGCCTCCTGCCACCCAACTTTAGAGGCTAAAATTGCCCCAACAAAATTCCCAACTACAGAGAGATGGGAGGATGGGTTAGCTACCTTGCAAAGACGCCTCTTTCCACCTGACAGCCATTGGCCGTAGATCTTGAGCTCGAGGAGGAAGTAAGGTCCCATGAAGGTGCACCAGAGGGCAGGATGCAATTTTTCAGGTGCTAGCATAGGGGGTACGCTAATGGCGAGGAACATACACACAACCCATGGAGCGAAGAAAAAGTTGACACGAACAGGGTGAAAGTACTCTCTCTTGACAGCTTCGAAGTAGAATATGCATTTGAGAATGTAGGTGAAAGAAACAGAAATTAGGACCGCGAGGGCTAAGAGCCAGAGGGCAAGGCTGATGAATGGTGTGATGTGGAGAAACTGGGTGGCTGGGCTTGCTGCGAGTGCGCGCCATAGGACGGCTTGGCTGCTGAGACCAAGACAAATACCAAAGCAACCGATTGGAAATCGGAGGAGAAAAGGCCATTTCTCATCTTTGGGAAGGAGAATGTCCTCGTAATCCTACAAAACAAAACAGAGACAACATGCGAGTTGAGTTCATCCTGTTTGAATAATTTAGTTAATGTATTGATACAGTTTTTCAACTGTATCCTTTAGTTAGTTTCACATAACAAACACCATTAAGTGATCACATGAAATTATTCCATGTAAATTTCTCCTTTTGTTCTAAGCCATCGAACTCCCTAATATGCGTTTACTTGGTGGTGTTTGAAGAAATGGAGGAGAGAGGAGAACAGGGGAACATTGAATTTCGGTTGAGAATCAATCAACCCATCTCAAGTTCTCAACCTCTTAACACATAGACCTCAGCCTTTCAATTCGATTGGAGGTATTTGTGAAGTAAAAAAGGGATTTATGAAGCATATTAGAATGTTTAAAATTAGAGATGTGTATCAATTTGATCCGACTTAAATAAATATGATTTTTTTTCTTTTAATCTGATAGATAATACATAAAATATTAATATTATAAAATTCAACTCAAAACTCATTTGAAGCCAACTTAAAATATATATTTATATATTTATATTATATATATATATTTGTATAATATTTAGATTTTTTTATATAATATGATATACACATATATTGATATTGATATAAATCACACACACATGAATAATATTTATATTTTATAATATATATATATATATATATATATTATTTTATTTTTAATGAATAACAGTAGATAATATATATTAATTGTATTACCTATGCTTTTAAAAAAATATATGATAAATAAAATATAAATGTTAAAAAAACGAATTCATGCTCATTGTTATCTCTATTTTAAATTATAACAAATCCAGTTTTATGGGGGCGGGGAAGCTTGTAACTCATAACTTTTTATTCAAGATTCTCAGATCTATTATAAGAAATAAAGATTTATTGATTATTTCTTAATCTTATTAACTCAATTACTTGTTTTAAAATTTTATTTACTTTTCTTCATCAATTTGTTTTTTTGTATCATGGAAACCTTCCTTAAAAAAATATCTAAAGCCATTAATTTATTGAAAAACTAAAGACCCAATGCATTAAACCATACCATCAAAAAATTGTTTTCATCTACGGTATCAATAAATCAAATTTTATATCATACTCTAATTAAAAGATAAAAAAACATTGAAGATGAAGACTCAAAAAATATGGTGCTGGTTTGAAAAGATGAAGACTCAAAAAACATGGTGCTTGTTTGAAAAATTATGGTTGAAATTATTTTTTAAATTGTTTTTCATTCAGAAATGCATTAAAATAATATTTAATTTATATTTTAAAAATTATTCTTGATCTTAAAACATAAAAAAATTAATTTAAAATAAAAACAAATATTATTTTTTAAAATATTTTTGAAACGCAATGATAATACAGGAGTGATTTGTGTGGTGCAAATATGTATATATTCATAAGACCATTGTTTTGTTATGTGATATTTATCCATAAGATATGCTTTCCAAATTTTATTCAGGATTTTTCTGAATTAAATTAAACTAATTTCTAAAAAACAATATAAATATCCTCACAGGCACATTTGCTAATTAAAACTAAGTGGGAAATATTGAATAAGATATTAAGATACAAATTAGTCAAAGATGAGGCGAGCATTACCTTGACTTGGTCTAGCTCAGGTCCTCTAAGAGCAGCAAAGTATCTTCCAGCTGGAACAGTATCATGAGCAGATTCATCAGGCCCATCATCACCATCAACTCTCTGGGACTCCATCTCTCTCTCCTTCCCTGAAGGCAACACAGAGTTCTGCTTACTGGGAGTTGTTTTAGTCTTGAACATACTGAAATCTCCTTTCCTCGCCTCCCCATTAAACCTGCTAGCGGAATCAAATCCTCCAAAACTACGTCCACTTCTCGGAAGAACCCTAATCTCATCTTTAGCCCTGGTTTCTCTATGAAGTGCTGAGAAGCCCGTCTCTAGTGAAACTTGCCTGCTAAGATTCCTGAAGGGTCTCTTTGCCTCTCGAACTTTGAACTGTCTATTTGATCCCTTTCTTGCTTTCTCCGCCATTCTTGCCATTCCTTCTTCTTCCTCCTCCTCCTCCTCTGGCAATACTTCATGGATATCCACAAAATGAGTCCCGATAGAACTTGGACAGGTTGGTTTTGCTCTGCTCTCCATTTTGCTTTCTCTAAGGCTTAATTTTTTAAAGAGAAATTGAAAAAAAAGTTCTAATGTTTGGAATTGGAGCTTAGTATTTTGTGTTTACATCCTCTTCTTTATGGGAATTTGCATGCTTCATTGCTTTTAATTATAAGTGCAGGAGACATCACGAGAAAATTTAAGCGTTGGAAAAAGAAGGTCCTTAGCAGCTTGCTAATCAGGTGGTGGTTATTTGGTAGATGAAATGGAGACCTGTACTTTCTTGAAAAAAAGTGGCTTCTCATGAGGGATTTCTCGTGATGCAAGACTTGTGATTATTATCGTATTATTTGATTTCAATGGCAGCACCTGCACCATTCAGTCTTCTCCTACAATTCTGGCATGAAGAAGCAGTAATAACCTTCCAACGCTACTCTAGACCACTATTTATGACGCCACCACTATAGGAAGAATCACCTGAATCTCTTCTACCGGTCACCATCGACCGACCACCCTTCTATTGTTCACATGTTACGTGAACAGTGCATGAATGAAATAACTCACTATGCACTGTTAATGCAAGACGTGAACAATGCAGCTCACTGTTTTTTTCTCTTGGGCTAGACTTTCTCTCGGCCCAGCCCAAGTCCAACAGAGTTGGATCGGTCCACGTAATTGGGTCAGGTCCAACCCATATTTTCTTTTTAAAAAAAGATATAAAATCATATTTTATATATATTAAAAATATAGATAGATATCATCCCTAATGAAAGGGCAAAATGCGTTACTTAGTTTCACTCTACAACCCTGTTGCTTTTCAATTCATTATGAATCAAAAACTTGCAACTGAATTTGACCTTGGAATTACATCTCTACAACATGTAAATAGAGATCCTGAGACTTAGTAAGGATCACAAATGTTTTTCATGATAATATTTTATCATATGTTGTTCCTCGATCAAAGAGCAAGAGATCACAAAAGCTTTCATATATGGATTTAGTTCATGAAGAAATTGTAAATAGTTTGATTTGATAATAAAAATAATAAAAACAAGTGTATTTTACTTAAATTATTAATTATATTTTATTATTATTATTATTATTATTATTATTATTATTATTATTATTATTAAATCTACAATATTTAAAATACAATATATATGTGTATATTCTTTAAAGTAATTTCACAAGTTGACAGCAATATAAAAAGTATGGTAACCAAACACATGAATTTATTTTTCATTAAACCTCAAACTCAACCACAATTTTAACAAAACAATTCAATAAAAGTGTTTTTTATAAAATTTATTTTTTTAAACTCTAACCCCAACAACAATTACAATACCGGAGCTAAATTCATCATTTTCTTTTTTTTTTAAGAAAAAAGGAGTAACTTAGTGGTCGTTGTTGCCAATTGCTACAAATTCAAGAATTTTATGATGTCATCACAGGAATTTTAAACCCCGCTATTTCTCTCCCCAATGAGAAACTCTATAAACTGGCAGCAATGTTTGAACACTTTGCAATAATCAAACTGCATCGCAGAAACATCTCACCAACGTCAAAGAAGAAAGAAAGAAGAAAAGAGGGAGAGAATTTCTTAACCAGTAAAAAGCTGTCGTAATGGCTTCTTCTGGGTTGTTCATGATCACCGCCATTGCTGCAAATCTTTCTTCCTTCAGTTTGGCAGCAGAACACGTGGTTGGTGATAAGACAGGTTGGAACCCAGGCTTTGATTATAAAACCTGACTTGTTGAATGGTTAAAACAGGATATTTTATTATTAAAAAAGATTGACTTGTTGTCAGTTCTTCCTTCCCAAGGACGAGGCACCAGCACCTTTACCTTCTCAGGCTAAAACAGTAGCCAGTGGAATGAATGCTTCGCATGTATGGTAGTGGCATCTAGCTTCCTTGCAAGGATCGTGGTTTAGAAATGGAGAAAAAGGTGAAATTTCCTGCATCTGTTTCAGCTTGACAGGCGATCAAATTTAATTGTTATTTATGCTCATTTTAGCATTGCATCCATTGAGATGAGTGAAGTTTAATACTTGCAGTCCTAGTAGGCCTATTTGCTTGAAAAGGGTGATTAGCTAAAGATTTGATGAAGGCAGCCTGAGCTTTACGTGAGAAACTGAGAAGCTGGGCCAAAACTAGTCGACTAACTTGCGGCTTTGACTCATCTACTCACTTGAGAATTGAGAACGACTGGAGTTCAACCAAAGAGTTACATTACCCTTCAACTAATATGACGCATACTACTAAGCTAAGCTAAGTTGAGCTGAGAACGAAGTTCTAATTACCACCATGATTTAAGCCAATGCAATTCTTCATGTCCCACATGATGGGTCTACCATATAGCGTATAGGCTATGAAGTTGACAAAACAATAACCAAATACGAAACTATCTGCAGTGGTTGGGACTGACAGCAAGGCATGTCACCTTCATATGTTAAAATAGTGGCTTCCCAGCTTGAAGGATAATCGTCACCCAATCAAAAAAGAAAAAGATATAAAAATATATCCGAATGACTCCGAATTGGGACAAAGTTCCGGTCATTTCAATCTGCTTGAAGAAATTGACCAATTAAACAACTGAGACATTTGTTTTGATCCAAAAGATGTTTGTCATTGCGGTCCTGTTGAATAAGATTGCTCTTTGGAACCATTTCAAAATGTCCCTACACCTCGCACCAGTCATCTAAAACCCAGTAAAAAACTACTTTTGCATTTCTTGCCTAAAGGAAAAGTCCTCGCTGTTGATTTAATCAAAAGAA
Source organism: Salix exigua (assembly GCA_032356905.1). Taxonomy (NCBI): domain Eukaryota; kingdom Viridiplantae; phylum Streptophyta; class Magnoliopsida; order Malpighiales; family Salicaceae; genus Salix; species Salix exigua. The sequence continues at coordinate 6,104,504 of CM063588.1, read as the reverse complement.
CTACATGTATGCAACATACAATAACACTATGATACAGAAGTGTAATCTTAACTATTTGGCAGATTTGTTCTTTATTCAGCCCAGTATACAAGAAACTTGGAATCTTAGAACCATGTGAATAGAGATGGCACTTGTGAATGAAAGAAAGTTCTGCCATCCTTTTTTGATAGTGACTAGAGGAGCATTGATAACCTCAATGGTTATCTAGATATTTGCTAACAGGCTCACTCAAAATGTAAATGTCATTATGCCCATCAACATACAGTTTTATGCCTGAAATTCTCAATAGATCCAAAAGGCGTCATCAATCAGGAAATCAAAGCGACAAATAGACCTATATGCCATATGACCAAGACATGAGCTCCTAATGATGATCACATTTCACATCCACAGGAACGTATCGCCAGGGCAGGCAAAATAAATTAATCGCAAACTTGTTCAAGAATTCAATAATTCCAGTCCAAAGTCTGTAGCTCATGCAATATTTTTTTGCTGCTAAAATTATCTGAAGAAGACAACAAGCATGCATCCAAAGCAAGAGAAAGAATCCAAAAAATAAAAACCCTTAAACCCTCCAAACCCAGGAATGAATTCAAGAAATGCCAATTTTGCAGACAAACATATACTGCATAAAGAATGGAATTGCTTACTGACGAGACTATTAGATGAAAAGAGAGAACTTTGTTCCCTCCAATTAAAGACTTGAAAATCAATATCTGCATCAGTTCTTTCTGTGTTCCGATTGCAGAGAAATTCAATTACATAGAGTTACACACAGAGGAAAGTAAGAGAGAATTTCATTCTCTTAACTACTCCCAACAGGAACAATTAAAAAGCCAAAAAAGAGAAAAGGAGCATAACCCTTTCCCATTTCTCCTTATCCTATACAATCCAATTGATCCAAATTTCCCTTATCTGATATAAAAAAGATTAAAACATTAAAGAAAAAGTAAATAAAGCAAAAGAACCAGAAAGAAGGACCTGGACCAGTGTTTGTGGCAATCAAAATGAATCTTTATATTATCTTTCAGTGAGTTGTGACCTTTGATCTCTTCTTTGCCTCGCTGTAAAGCACCACACCCATGATTGTAACTGCGAATCCAGCAATTCCCATCGCAGTCACCGGATTCCTAAAGATCATGATCGACACGGCAGCAGCCACAGCAGCCTTTGCATTGCCCAATACTTGAAGAGTCAGGGCACTTGTGTGCTTGGTCACCAAAAAATTCGTCAAATTCACCAAATAAGCCACAGTTGCATTCCCAATCAACAAGAATACAATATACGGATCCCCTCTGGCTTTCTCAATCGTAATTGAAGCCACATTCCCTTCAATGTAAAGAGTAAATGGCAACAAAATCAAAGCAGCCATTGGTGCCATATAAAGCAACAAATTCATAGAATGTAACTTCTCAGCTTCTGATGTTAACAAAATCCCTTGAACCACGGATTTTAAAGCACGTCCAGCAGTTGAACCAATACAGACCAAGAACCCAAACAAATGAAACAATGGCTCACTATTACTGGCCAAAACAATCCCAAAAACCACAGGCAAAAGTGCACAATAAACCTCAACAGATTCTTTCTTGCAAGTTATTAAGAAAGCAAAAATAGCAGTAAAAAATGGTGTGGTTGCCCCAATAGCTTGATTAAAAGACACAGGCAAGTACCTCAATGAAGTATTACCACATACCACTGAGAAACAAAAGATAGCACTCAAAGCGAAGATCTTCATAAACTGCTTTCTTGATGAAATATGCTGCAATGGTACTAGGCGAAGAAATTTTATAGCCACATAGCTATAACAGGCACAAGAGATCATGTGCAACATTGTTAAGAATATCGGGTACCGGTAGCCGTAATAGCTTAACAGGTACTTGTTAAGTAACAAGACTCCAATGTTGGACAAGTACCATGATGCAATGATCCCGGCTGTTAAAATATTCGGAGAAAAATACGATCCAGCGGTAGAATACGCATTGTTTCTTAAATCACCAGGTGGGGTTGCTGGTATGTCAAGAACTTGGTCACTGGAGGTGGTTGACACGGTGCTGCCATCCATTATTCTTGGGTTGCTCATTCTCCTCGTTGCCCATGTTTGTGCCTCCACCATCCTCCTGGGCTTCAAGAGCAAGATGGGTTTTCACAAAAACCTTCTCCTACTCTGCTTAGAGAGAGAAGAAAAAAGTTAGGAGCTTGAAATGTGTATGAGATCTGACATAGAGAGAGAGAGAGAGAGAGAGATGCGGATGGTGGTGTTTATTTTTTTTGTTTTTGTTTTATATATAATTTTAATTTTAATATTGTGACGTGTTTAGTGTGGATCTAGATAAACGGTGGAGATTCAGATTTGAGGCGGAGGTGAAGTATGGAACCTTGGATTACGGGAGAGAGAACAAAACATCATTAGATTCCTCGTGTAAAAGTCATACTGTCGGTAATGGATAGGTGACTGTGGTCTGACTACATTTCTGGGCCGGGTTACTCTTTTTTACGAATAAAAATAAAAAGAGGCCGTAATTATGCCCCCGTGCGAGGGTTAATATTTCGATTGTAGCTGGGTCGATGTGGATATTGGGGTTCTTCTCCTATCACGCTTCCCCCTATTTGCCTTGTTAAACACATCTGAGTGCCGGCGGCGGCTCTATTGCGATCTGCAAAGCCTTCCTATTTTAAGAATGGCAAAATTATGCTTCAATTGTTTTTGAAATATCAAATATCAAAACAACAGCTGTTCCCATCAAACATTTTTTGTTATGCACATGAAAATCCCATGTCGGATTATATAAAATAATTAATAAATTTTCTATGGAGTTGAATTTTGAAGCACCGGGAAGAAGTGTTTGAGATGAATAGATTAATATGAAATACACGTTATATAAAATAAGAATTGTTTTGTTCATCAATCATGAAAAGGAATGTGAGCCCAGAAATTTAAAAAAATGTAGAAACCTGGTAATTACCTGGACTTCAGTCCAGTGCGGGAGCAGCGACCTGGGTCAAAACTTGCTTGCAGGTGACTTGATTTGGAAAGGAAACCAAAGCTAGAAGACGACTTAGGAGCTGGGAAAGATTTCTAAGAGTTGTGGAAAATACTTGACGAGGAGATTGAACTTCTGGATCGGGCAGAGAATCCTCGGACTGATGAATGAATGGACCAAAGCGAGGTTCTCTGTTGGACGATCGAGCAACAGTGGCGAGGTTCTGTATTTATAGAAGGATGAGCTGACAGATCGGCTCATGAAACAAATTTCTTCCTGTAGATTGGATTTAAGCACCGACTTAGAATCCTAGAAGGACTTTAATCAGCCGCTGGACAGATTCTTATTATGCGCACAAAGCACATTTCAATTTAGTAGCTAGCCATCAATCAAGCCCTATCTATCAAGCTCCAGTACATTCCTTCTTATCACGTAACTAGCAGATATCTTTTCGCTCTCCATTCTTTCCGATATGTATATGTGTACGAGCCATAAACCCGCACTCCTATTAAATTTTTTCTAATTTTAATATATGTAATTTTTATTTTTATTTTTATTTTGAATTTGATTTTTTTATTTTTCAGTTTAGTTTCTAAAAAAATAAAATTATTGAGACATCCCACTAACCATTCTTGGTTTTTATTTTATTTAAAGGTATTATGATTATTATACTATGCACAGAAATGAAAAAAAATTAAAAATACTTTTGATACTATGACATTATTTTAAACATATTTTACATAATAAAATAATTATATAAAAAACTAATATATATTTTTAAAAGTTTTACGACGACGCACGCGTCATCCGTAATGTGCATGAGCTCTGAAATTGACGTCATGCCCACAACACCCGACAGAAAATATAATTAAAAATTGGTAAATTATCAATACACCCCTATAACCAACTCTTGAATTTTTTCTTATAGAAGGTATATACGTACTTATGCAACTCATGGTACGCATCAGCTGACCTAGACACACCGATTATAAAAAAAGAGTCTGAGGATTAGTCATGGTGCGCTTAAGCTCACCCAGAGACCCCGATTATCAAAAAAATATATAAGTGAAAAAAAAACAAAAAAACAAAAGCTTAGGTTGTCCTAGAGACATCGTTATAAAAAAATATATAAGTGGGAAAAAAAGTATAAGCATGAAAGCACTGTAGCAATCCATTTTTTTTAAATCATCCCGGGAATTAGTCGCGGTGCTCTTAAGCTGGATAGGAGATTCTAATCACAAAAAAATATATAAGTGAACATAAAAAAGTATAAGGAAAAAAAATAATAAATTGGTCCGGGGATTGGTCGTGGTGCGTCTAAACTGGTTTAGACACCTTGATTATCAAAAAACAAATTTGGTCCAGGGAGTGGCGGTGGTGCGCTTAAGCTTTTCCGGAGATCCTAGTTATAAAAAAAATATATAAGTGAAAAAAAGTATAAGCGTGAAAGAACTGCAACAATCCATATTGTTTTTTAAAAAATTCGCTTTAGGAATTAGTCGTGGTGTGCTTAAGCTTACCCAAAGACCCCGGTTATAAAACAAATATATAAGTGAACAAAAAAAAAGTATAAGAAAAAAAAAGAAAAACAAAGTACCAGTGAGAAAGCACTTTAGAAAGAAAAAAAATGGGTTTAGGGATTGTCGTGGTACATATAAGTTGGCATGGACACCCTGGTTATAAAAAAAATATTAGATCTGGGGATTAATCGTGGTGCTCTTAAGTTAGCCCGAACACCTTAATTATAAAAAAAACACAAAAATAAATATAAGCAGAAAAAGAAAAAATATAAAAAAAAGTATAACAGGAAAAAAAATGTTTCGGGGAAAAAAACAAAAAAAATACAATAAGAAAAAAAATTAAAATAAAACATAATAAGGAAAAACAATAATAATAAAAAGAAGCAATAAACAGGGGGAAAGCATTGTTGCAATCAACAATGCAATGTGTGGGGAGCTACAGTGCTTTCCCCACACCATTTACAATCCATATTGTTTATAAAAAAAATCGGTCTAGGAATTAGTCGTGGTGTGCTTAAGCTGACCTGAAGATCCCAGTTATATTTTTTTTTGGTCCGCGCATAAGGAAAAAAATGTATAAGTGAAACAAAAGTATAAGGAACAAAAAATTAAAAAAATAATAAATTGGTTTAGGGATTAGTCATGGTGCACTAAACCGACTCGACACCCTGGTTAACAAAAACAATTTGGTCCGGAATTAGTCAGTAGTGCGCTTAAGGTGACCCATAGATCCTGGTTATAAAAAGAATATATAGGTAAAAAATAATAATAATAAAACCCTTAAACTGGTTCAAAGACCATGGTTATAAAGAAATATACAGGTTCAAAAATATATATAAGAATAAAAGCACTCTAGCAATCCATATTGTTTTAAAAACAAATTCGTTTCGGGAATTAGTCATGGTGTACTTAAGCTGACCCGTAAACCCCGGTTGTAAAAAACATATATAAGTGAAAAAAACAAAAATATAAGAAAAAAGGAAAAAAAAATGTATCAACGGGAAAACACTTTAGCAAAAAAATGGGTCCGAAGATTTGTCGTAGTACGTATAAGTTGGTCTAGACATCCTGGTTATATAAAAACAAATTGGATACGGGGATTAATTATGTTGCGTTTAAGCCAGTCCGGACAAACCGACCATAAAAAACAAAAAAAATATATAAGTGGATTTTTTTTTGAAAAGTATAACCAGCCAAAAAAAAATTCATGGAAAAAAAATGAGAAAAATATAATAAAAAAAAATGAAAAACAAAATCAGGAAAAAAAACTATAAAAAAATTAGATCCGAGAATTAATTATGGTGTTTTTAAGTTAGCTCAAACACCCTGCCAATCATAAAAAAAATATATATATAAGCAAGAAGAAAAAAATATAACCAGTAAAAAAAATAATTCATGAAGAAAACAAAAAAAATAATTAGAGAAGAAAAGGCAAGAAACAAAAAAAGAAGAAGAGAAATTAGAAAGAAAAAAAAAACGCAAAAAAAAAGAGAAAAAAAAAGAAAAATGAAAGCAATATAGAAATCTACATTGAACTCCCCACACGATTTAGTCCTTTGTTAATATACACAAATATATTTTTCTAATGTGCTTTCAAAGTCTTTTTTTCCCTTTTTCTCGTTGTAATTTCTAACTTATCCCTGAAATGTGGTCCATTCGGATCCTTGTTGACAACTTTTTATATATATATATATATATATAATTTATTTGTTCGGCAGTATATAAGCATCATAATTAATCTTTGAATTCAATGAATATCTTATAAGTCTAATAAACATATAAATCAACTCTTTAATATTATTAAAATTATCTCATTAATTTTTTTTATGATATCAGTGATGTCATAATTGAAAATTCAACTTGCATGGAAGACTCTTTCTCTTTTCTCTCCATGTCCTCTTTCATCATTGTAATTTTTGCAAGCTCATTTAACATTGTTTTGAGATTTTTTATGTGTTTTTAAACAACAACAACAGCTTGAAAATGTCATGTTTTATAATCGAATTATGTAGTTAACTGTGTTATTTAGCCAAAACCTTTTTAAAATGTATTACTTTGCCAATCTTTTTAAATAATGCCAACTTAAAAACAAATCGTAACATTGAGTGTCTGTTAATTTTATCAAACTCCATTATTTGTTTTATTTTCAAGTTAATTTATTACAAGAAAATAATTACAAGAAATTGTTTCCTTATCTAAAAATCTTTTTTATTATCCAGGTATTTTTATTGAAGAACAAAAATATCCTGTCGTGCAAGACAACAAGAGTTACTGCAACCTAGTTCAAAGGTGTTGGGAAACATTAATAGTTAAATAGATGATTAAAAGAGATACCATGCATCATATTTCTTTCCTCCTCTAGTTTTTCATTGTAAGTTTCTTTTAATAACGATGACGTATTTTATTGGCTAAATAATTAATTGTATCTACACATAACAACGTTGGTAATTGCCAAGTATTGTGCTGAAGGAACTTCTCCTATCGAGGCACCTGAATTTTTTATTCTTTATGAAACTCTATGTGAAAATTAATCCTTTAAATTTATAAAAGAGGTCCTTGAAATGCCTTTAAACTCCTTTTGGAAGTATAATTCTAGATTGTTTTTAAAATAATTTTTAATATCAACATATTAAAATAATCTAAGAACTTAAAAAATACTTAATTTAAAGCAAATAAAATTATTATCTTTCAAGATTTTTTTCTTCTCAAACACCCCTAAAAGGTACACGATTTGTGTGTAATGGGTGTTATCCTTTATTATAGTAAATATATAACTTTTTTTTATTTAATAAATGTATATATAGATTGTTTTTTTATATATATAATTTGGAATCTTGATACTTTCATAAATAAGACTAGTTAAATATAAATATACTAATACTTCAAAATTACAATTTGACAACTCCAATTCGAAATCTTGAAATAAGAGTTTTAAGATAGCCGATTCAACCGTTTAGGAGTCCAGACCCTATAAAAATAAGTTTTTTTTTTCAAGTTTGATTCTCAATTGCTATTTATATTGTTTGAGTTTGCTTTTTTATATTTCATTCTTCTTAGGTTATCATTTTTTTTAATTGCTATTTATTTTGTTTGAGTTTGTTTTTCAATTTTTTTTTAAATTTCATCCTCTTTGATTTAATTTCTATCAAATCTCGTCCCCATTTATTTCTTTGATGTTTTTTGTCTTTAGAGTTTTTCTAATAATATTTTTTTATATAAATTTCATTATTTAAAATTTAATTGATTTATAATTTTGAATACGGATTTAAGATTTTACGTGCCATAACTTTCAAATAAGGTGGAGGTTTGTCCATATTTGTTTGTTTGTTTTCTTAACAATGTTTTTTTTTTCTACATTAAAAAAAACACGAGACGCGAGCAGCAGCAAAACTAGAAAACCAACCACCCATGAGGCCATGATTAAAAAGATGTCTTACAAGCCAAGAAGAAGTCCCACCGACTTGCTATTTGATAAAAATACACGTAGCAGGTCTACCTAACCTCTTTAGTCTTTACCATTTCCATTATTCATCCACTCCTGATTACGTGGCGTTATATTGTGGTAAAAGATTTAAAATCTATATAACAGGTATTGATTTTGAATTAAAACCTACATTTTTTTTATTAAAAAATTACAACAATTAAAAAATTTATTAATTCATTTGAACTCATGATTTCCTTAATAAAAAAAACTGCCGATTAAGAAAAATAAATAAATGACAGATGTGGGAGCTCTCCTCTAACAGTCTCTCTTCCTCCCAACCCGGAGCCAGGCTGGCAACAAAAACATTTGTCAACATGATAGTCAATATCCACAAACCAAAAAAAGGAGTTGGCCGTTTGATGGGCGCATTTACTTGTTATTAATCTACAAAACACTAGAGGTTTAATATATTAATAAACTTTTTTTTTCTTCTTCTTGCATGGGAGTCTAGATTTGCTAGGGGGGAGATTTTTAGGTTCATGTTGATTTTGGGATTTGATTTTTTTTTAGGTTTTTGATGTAATAAATGTGTTTATCAAGGTGATTAAAGTGTTTTAAATAAAAAAGGGCTTGAAAATAGTTTTTATAGCAAAAACAAAATTGAATCATTATTTTTTGGTGACCCTTTTATCATTTAATTTTGTAAATTATTTGCTATTTTTTTTTCTTGAAAGAAGACATGATATATTTTAGTAATTCTCTTACTTTTTATCTGTTAAATAGGTAAAACAATTAATTAAAAATAAAATAAAATAAATTTCATTAGATTTCGTGTCTTGAATTATAAGTTTGATAGGCTCGACCGTAAAATTTAAGTCAATAAAATATGTTATCATCTCAATTTTTTTATATAAAAAAGATGTAACACTAAGAGTTTATTTAAGTTTTTGATTTATTTTAAAATGATATTCACTATAGTTTTTGTTCGTTTTTTTTTAGAATTAATTGGTTTAAAGTTTTATATATATTTTTTTTCAAATTAACATTCACTATAGTTTTTGTTCGTTTTTTTTTAGAATTAATTGGTTTAAATTTTTTAATATATATTTTTCAAAATAACATTGACACTTCCAATAAAAATCTCTACAATCTTGATTTTTTTTTAATGTTTAAAAGTAATGATACCTAACACCCCAAAGTGCATCTGTTATGGGCCAAGAGTTTGGTGTCGTAGACTTGAAAGCCTGTAAATCATAATCATCATTCGAATGCCTGTAGACAAGTGGACCAGAGGGGACAAGTCCCAGTTGAGAGCGTACTTAATTATGGTACTCAAGAAAAGAAAGGTAAAACTACATCATATATATCATAGTACTTTCTTGATTCTGCTGTTTGAAAATTAGTTTAAACAGACTCTCCAATTCCTTAAAACAACTCTTTTAGCAGCTGTTCCTATTACAGATTTCTTGGGCAGAACACTCATTGGAGAGAGACAAGATACTGGAGAGAGATTAGCACTGCTATGCGCTACTGATTCCAGGGAGGGAAATGGAGAGGTGAGTGCTGATATTACTTTGAGAAGCAGCTTCCACAAGCTTTCTTGAACGCTGGCGTCCTCTGTGTACGTGCTTGTCACAGTACTTTTGACATGGGAGAACCTCCTTGCTACACCTCCATTTCTTCCCGTCCGTTCTCCGGCATCTCCCCGGCTCAGATTCCGTTCTGTTCTTATATTCCAAATGTAGTGGTTTACACTTGCTCCCCATGACTAGACCCCCCACGAAAACAAAAAAGAACCAATATCAGATCTCATTTGAAGATTAGGGAAAAAAATCTACTAGTAAAGTAGTCAATGATCATCAGGTATATATGAAAAAAGACAAGAGTTTAGCATCCGTTTTGTAGTAATTGCTAAGAGATATTGATCAAGAGAAAGAAAAGATCGTGAGATTAATTTACGAGGGACTTACAGCTAGGGTAGAGTTGGTACAGGCCTGAACTGAGAGCACCAAGGGAAGTGGCGACACTTTTCCATATTGGTAAAACAAGATGGTAAGGTACAGGAAATTTAACTTGGATGTACTTGTAGATAAGAGACTGGAGCTGTAGCTCCTGCAACTGAAGAATTGAGAACCCGTAAGTTATTTTGCAGCCAGTTCTTGATCTTTGACTAGACCCACCACGTCCAAGCTCAGCTCCTAGCCCGATTGGAGGAGACCTAGACCTACCGTTGCGCCTATTTCCCTCCATGTTCCAACCGTCTCGTCGTCCAGTCCCTAGAAATAGAAAATAAAGAAAAAGAGTAAGACAATGATTGTTAATACAAGTTTGTTTAATTGAAAAGAGAGGAACTGGAAGAACAAGAGAGTCGGTGCAAACTAGAGTTTGAAAGACGGGCAATTCTAGAAGGTGGGGCTTGAGGCTCCATTTCTTGCTTATGGGAATCAAGATGGTCAAAAAGAACTGCGCAGAACAGACTGAG